>PVKV010007209.1:0-98114 GCA_004027835.1 Alouatta palliata | reverse complement strand
TGGAGGTCTGAATAGACAATGCCCGTACAGCAATGCCCAAACAGCAATTTTATTTGTGCAAAGGGTCCCAATATATACTGTCAGCTTTCAGTAGCTGATGTCAACCTACATTCTTAATTCTATACAATAAAGAGGAACAAAAAGGGAAGTACATAGCTAGGGGCCATAAAAGTAAGGAGGGTCAAGCAAGCAGGCGATTTTTCTTTATCTATTGTGTAGGGATTTACATTTGAGAAGGTAACATTCTTTAAGGTCAGGAAAAGCAACTTTCTTTCAAGGTCAAGCAAAACTCATAGATCTTAAAGGTAGCAATCTCCAAGAGACATGTAAGTAGTTACAGGGCTTAGATAATGTTTAGTAAACAGAGTCATAAAACTAGCCCAAAACAGGTACCAAGATAAAACACAATGTCTTAGTAAAACCACACAGCCATCACCCAGCCATTGTGTCAGTGTCAGGGAGTCTGAGATAACTTCAACAAAGTCATCCATCTTTTAGTTCCTGCTTTCCCTTAGCTCGACTGCCTCCAGGAGGGGGAAATATGTCTGGGCTCAAGCTCACATTACGGTGGAGGCACTGTCAGGGGGCCTCTACGCTGGAGCGTTCCCCATAGTTGACAATAGGAAAAGCATCTGTCTATTAAACAGTTCAGGTAGAAGATGGTCTCTGCAATCAAATAGCTTGTGAACTGATGCATTTTTCAGAGATGTCTTAAATGAATTCTGCTGGGGAGAGCAAGACTTTCAAAGTGGCTGTCATCCTCATTCCTGTACTGACTCATAAGAGCCAAGAAAGGAGAAAGGAGAATTGACATCTGCACACAAGTGCAGGCTAGCTAAATAATTGGCAGGGCCCAGTACAAAATGAAAATTTGGGACTCCTTTTTCAAAAAGCAGGCTGTAAGCGGGTTTTTTCTTGAGTGCCGGTGAGGCACAGCTCCTGTGGGTTCTTGGCTTCCAACCTCTTAAAGAATAAGCCGTAGGGCCAATGCAGGTGCACCATATGCTCGTAAAAGTAAATATAGGACCCAAGAAGTGTTGCAGAAATGTGATTTTATTTAGGTAGAGAAAAGAGAAGGAAAGGAGAAGAAGAGAAAGGCCTCCACAAAGAGTGTAGAAGGGGATTCCAGAGGGGAAATCTGGCCAGGTGTGTGGACACAGACTTTTATCCAGGAAGGAACCCCCACCTTCTCCAAGACCCTGGGTCAATGAAAGGAGTTCCTTAGAACTTCTGCTGGAGTGATTGACTTTTAGTTTCTTCCTCCACCCGCGAAATTCAAACATAAACCGTTGAATCCCCTGGATGCAGTAGGGGGAGCATGGGAGCTGGCATCGCGTTGGGAAATTCTTGCCCTTAAAACTATGACCCCTCATGCACCCAGAAAGACAACACATTCCCTCAAGGGGAAAGCATTATTTTTTTAATTGCATTTTAAGTTTTGGGGTACATGTGAAGAACGTGCAATATTGTTGCATAAGTACACACATGGTGGTGTGATTTGCTGCTTTCCTCCCCATCACCCATATGTGGCATTTCTCCCCACGCTATCTCTCCCCAACTCCCCACCCCCCGCTGTCCCTCCCCTATTTCCCCCTGACAGACCCCAGTGTGTGATGCTCCCCTCCCTGTGTCCATGTGTTCTCATTGTTCAACACCCGCCTAGGAGTGAGAACATGCAGTGTTTGATTTTCTGTTCTTGTGTCAGTTTGCTGAGAATGATGGTTTCCAGGCTCATCCATGTTCCTACAAAGGACACAAACTCATCAATTTGATGGCTGCATAATATTCCATGGTATATATGTGCCACATTTTCCCTGTCCAGTCTATCATCGATGGGCATTTGGGTTGGTTCCAGGGTTTTGCTATTGTAAACTGTGCTGCAATGAACATTCATGTGCATGTGTCCTTATAGTAGAACGATTTATAATCCTTTGGATATATACTCAGTAATGGGATTGCTGAGTCAAATGGAATTTCTATTTCTAGGTCCTTGAGGAATCGCCACACTGTTTTCCACAATGGCCGCACTAATTTACACTCCCACCAACAGTGTAAAAGTGTTCCTATTTCTCCACATCCTCTCATGTATGTCTTCTTTTGTAAAGTGTCTGTTCATATCCTTCGCCCACTTTTGAATGGACTTGTTTGCTTTTTTCTTGTAAATCTGTTTCAGTTCTTTGTAGATTCTGGATATCAGCCCTTTGTCAGATGGGTAGACTGCAAAAATTTTTTCCCATTCTGTTGGTTGCCGATTCACTCTAATGACTGTTTCTTTTGCTTTGCAGAAGCTGTGGAGTTTGATTAGGTCCCATTTGTCTATTCTGGCTTTTGTTGCCAATGCTTTTGGTGTTTTGGTCATGAAGTCCTTGCCTACACCTATGTCCTGAATTGTTTTGCCTAGATTTTCTTCCAGGGTTTTTATAGTGTTAGGTCTTATGTTTAAGTCTTTAATCCATCTGGAGTTAATTTTAGTGTAAGGTGTCAAGAAGGGGTCCAGTTTCTGCTTTCTGCACAGGGCTAGCCAGTTTTCCCAACACCATTTATTAAACAGGGAATCCTTTCCCACATGATTATCTCAATTGATGCAGAGAAGGCCTTTGACAAATTCAACAGCCCTTTATGCTAAAAACCCTCCATAAACTAGGTATTGACAGAACGTATCTCAAAACAATAAAAGCTATTTACGACAAACCAACAGCCAATATCATACTGAATGGGCAAAAACTGGAAGCATTCCCCTTGAAATCTGGCACTAGACAAGGATGCCCTCTCTCACCACTCCTATTCAATACAGTACTGGAAGTTCTAGCCAGAGCAATCAGGCAAGAAAAAGAAATAAAGGATATTCAAATAGGAAAGGAGGAAGTCAAATTGTCTCTATTTGCAGATGACATGATTGTATATCTAGAAGACCCCATCTTCTCAGCCCAAAATCTCCTGAAACTGATATGCATCTTCAGCAAAGTCTCAGGATACAAAATCAATGTGCAAAAATCACAAACATTCCTATACACCAATAACAGACTTAAAGAGAGCCAAATCAAGAACCAACTGCCATTCCCAACTGCTACAAAGAGAATAAAATACCTAGGAATACAACTAACAAGGAACGTAAAGGACCTCTTCAAGGAGAACTACAAACCACTGCTCATCGAAATAAGAGAGGGCACAAACAGATGGAGAAACATTCCATGTTCATGGTTAGGAAGAATCAATATCATGAAAATGGCCATACTGCCCAAAGTAATTTACAGATTCATTGCTATCCCCATCAGGCTACCAATGACCTTCTTCACAGAACTGGAAAAAAACTCCTTAAACTTCATATGGAACCAAAAGAGAGCCCGCCTAGCTAAGTCAATTCTAAGCAAAAAGAACAAAGCGGGAGGCATCACACTCCCGGACTTCAAACTATACTGCAAGGCTACAGTAATCAAAACAGCGTGGTACAGGTACCAAAACAGAGATGTAGACCAATGGAACAGAACAGAGGCCTTGGAGGCAACACAACACATCTACAACTATCCAATCTTTGACAAACCTGACAAAAGCATTTTTTAAAGATATTAAAATATAAAGCTTTTCTTCTTTCTCTCTCTTACTCTGACACAGTGGGATTTTTTGTTTGTTTGTTTGTTTTTTAATTGACTTAAACATAAACTGGTGGTAATTTTTTCCTTTTTATTTTAAGTTCTGGGGTGCATGTGCAGAACATGTAGGTTTGTTATATAGGTATACAGTGCCATGGTGATTTGCTACACCCATCAACCTGTCATCTAGGTTTTAAGCCCTGCATGCATTAGGTATTTGTCCTAATGCTCTCCCTTCCTTTGCTCCCCACCCCCTGACAGTCCCCAGTGTGTGATGTTCCCCTCCCTGTGTCCACATGTTCTCATTGCTCAACTTGTCACAGTGTTCTTTGTTTACACCATAAAGTTGTTCTAGGTAAAGAAAAATTAAAATTTTAAATTATTAAAATGAATTTTGCTGTTCATCTTCGGATTGCACAATGCCAATTTTAAATGTAAATATAGGAATATTTAGCTTTACAAAATCACCACAATTACTTGATTTGTATTTCATAGCTTGCACATCAATATACATTTTGTTCTTAGCAAAACAATGGAAACACTGTGCAAAACTAACTCAACTGTTCTTATTTCACTTCTTAATAAAGCACGTTCTACTAATACTCTCCACCTCTGGTTTACTGATAAATAAGGAAGGTTTGAAAAAACAGAGAACTATGGATAATCCTATTTTTCACTTTCCTTCTATGTCATGATCATCAGCATAAATGGTTAGCTAGTACAGAAAAGAGAAAGGAGTAACAGGATATGCTACAGTTCCTAAGTCATTGGTTAGAAGGCCACTGGCAACTTTCAAAGCAATTCTGGTTCAAACAGAAAGCGAGCCTCTCAGTCTATTTGCACCGTACTTAGTTCGACACTTGGCATGCTTGGTTTCTACGTCTAGTAAGTCTCCCTGAACTCTCATGCATGTGCGTGTGCTGGAAATCTGTGCCTCTGGAGCACTGCAAAAGCTATGTGCTAATGGATTGGGGAGGTGTAAAAGACACACATAGTGCATGGGTCTCCTCGGCTCACACACATGCTCCATTTTTCCATCAGACTTACAAAATACAAATTCAAAGCTTAAATTACTAAGAATTTCAAATGGGTGACATCTGAGCATTAAAACAAGCAGGGAGCTTTTCTGAGGATAAAGTCTCAGGCAACTGCAGGTCACCATCCAGTCACGGCCTCTCTGCTGTTCTCACATTTTACGTTGTATTTACCATACTGAATTTTAGTTATTTGTTATCCTACTCACTCTCCCAACAATGTGCTACTAGAAATCAGGGCCCTGGTTGTTATTTGAATCTTTAGCAACCAACAAAATGCAGGAGAAATGATAAGTGCTGACTCAAGACTTGCCAAAGAAATGAATAAGTGAATGAATGGTCATAGCACCACTTTCTCAAATCACTGGGCCTCAACCATTCTCTTTAAAACAGACCTGCTTGTTCCCACTCAAAACAGACAATGCAAAAACACATATTTTCTTCTTCTACGCATATGTATTCTCCTCCATTGCTTCCTCTGTTACTGATGTAAGACAACATTTCTTATTCTTAAAATTACTTCACCAATTCCTAAGACATGTTTTCCCACAATCAACAATTAAAAAGATAAAACAGTCTTAATTTGGAGTCACTGACTGATCTTCTAGACCACGCTGATTTCTTTTTAGCATCTGGCACAAGGCCCAGTGATAATTTGTAACAACTTTCAAAATATATTTTTCTGGAAATCAAATAAATACATTTTTCTCCTACAGTCCCCTTGCATTATTATTGTGGTTTGTCCTCCAAAGTACAACTTCAAAAGCCACCATAGGAGGAACTCTCATTGTTTTTTTCTGATGATCAGTACTCATGGTTATTCTTTAGCAACTTGAATTTAGCCACTGAAAGAAGGAGCAAGACCTATGCCTCAGGGCAAACATTTTTTTATTATTTTTTCAACTCATAAATGAGACAAAAAAGATCTCAACTCTTTCTAGACCCGTGGTTCCCAAACTTGAATGTGATCAGAATCATCCAGAGGACTTGTTAAACCATATGTCCCTGGGCCCACCCTAGGGTTTGTGCTTCAGCCCCTGGAGTTGCAACCTGAGAATGTATATTTCTAATCAGTTCCCAGGACCACACTGTGAGAATCACTGGTCTAGACTATCTGAGACGTCCAATCAAAAAACCAAAATTGTTACAAAAACAACTTTTAAGTCATTATTAGAGAAAATTAAGACATTCATACTAACTCTGAAATTTATCTTATCAGAACCTCACAATGTTTTTCAGAAGAATTTTAGTAAAATAGGTAATACTATAATTTTAGTATTAGATTCATTTTGTAAATGTCAAAAATTGACATCATTATACTGAATCAATTTTAACCTTCGCATTGGGAAGTTTAAGCACTGTTATTTTTTATGTTAACCTGTAGACAATTTTCCGAAGAACATGTGTTTTTCTTTTTAGAATAACATATGATTAAAGACACTGCTTTACCTTTAAAAAGCAGCTAAATTAAAATTTACTTCACATATGCTTACAGATTTTCCAAAAATTCCAAGGTAAACTCAAACTGCATAGAAAGTTAATTTTTTCTAAATTCATCCATGAGTATATGGGTATGGTTTACTCCCAATTATGCATATCTCTTATTAGAATAAAATCACATTTTAAAAAATTTCCCATTGGCATCATTTATTTTATCACCATTTATGCTTTAATCTAATAAATGACATCTAATGAAAAATCAGTTTACCTCGGAGAACTATACACATACTATATTAGAGGATAATTAAGATGATTACTGCAACGGAACAGTACTGTATATTAGTTTCCTAAATGTTATGGTATAAATTAATGTCCAAAAGAAATACTTTTCATTCATTAGTTAAAAATTTGAAACTACAAATTATCGTATGTGTTAAGAACCTACTTGTAACTGATTTTAGGCTCTGTGTATTTTTATGTTCATTGAAGCAGTTTTTGAAAAGGACAACATGTTCTTGTTTACCGCCACTCGCTGTTCAGCTGTCTGGAAACTAGCTCCTCTGCTGCCTACTGACTAATGCAGATAAAGACAGTTCTGTTGTGACAAGATTACTTTTTAGGACTTTAGGCTTTCTAAATAACCCTGCTCAGAAACTCACTTTAATGATGCTAGGAGTACCAATTCTCCCAGCCTTTCAGAAGGATGTAAATTACTGCTGTGATGTGAGACTCGCAAAGCATTTGGACACAGTCAACAAGGATGAGAAAATTGCTAGAGTTAAAGAATACTTATTGTTTACTGGACAGAAGGAAAAAATGGCAAATCCAATAATGGTCATGAAGGAGACGCAAGTAAATAGAGTTTGCCATTCATTGACTAATTTGACAAAGTGCACTTAGATTCATCATCTTTCCAATCCTGCTCTTTCTAATCTTTTAATGCATCACCATCATCCAAGGCTCCTTTCTTCCAGGACAATCACTGGGCATCCAGTACAGTACCAGTATAATACCCAGTACAATACCAGACAATGTCTGAAGTGTCCCATCAGCTGCTTAAACTAGTCTCGAACACAAGAGGTCTGGCACACGAAATCAGCCCATTTAGCATCCACTTCAAGAGACCCACCCTCCTCCCACCTGCCCTTCTTTACACTTTATTGCTCAGTAATGTCCAATAGTCTTCTAAGCTTTTGTTAAGGCCCTGTTGATTCTTGGTGTTTCCAATTTTTACTACCCTGACTCTACTTGTCTTTATTCTATGATTCAGCCCTTTGTACCATGACTAAAGTTGCTATGTCCTCCTCTCCAACCCTTGGTTCCAAAGCTTACACATATCTTACAATATTTCACCCAGAAAATGTTTTATTCTGTACCCCTGTAGAAGATCTGGTAAGATATTTGACCCTAGCAAATATGTAACTACTGAATATGTTTATAGATGGGCAAGTTGTGGAGAAAACCCAGCTTCCTATTTCACAAGGTGAACAGCAAGCGGTAAACATGACAGGAATGAGGAACTGCTAAAACCTATCTCCACTTGGTTCTTACAACCAGACCCAATTATGTATTGTGTTTAGTTAGTCTCTGGAAAATACAATCACCAAGAAATTCCCTGTAACTACTGCATGACATGCAAACATGACCAATAGTCAGTTATTTGGGAAATCATTTAGAAATTCCAGGAACTCCAATTTGAACTCCAGTAATTCTAAAAGAAGATTAAATAAGAAAAAGGAGACACGTTTTTGTTTTCACAACTAGGATTTCTTATACTGACACCTTTTTATTTCAGTAGCACAGCCTGAAGAGTGTTATTTCACCAGGAGGAAAGTAAGATGACAAAATTGATCTGTCTTCACAAAGGAAAATTATAAACTTAATTACATAATTACTTTTTAATATTTCCATTTATGGCTATTGTGATCTTAGCAGTTACATTTCATGTTCCTTACAAGCTCCACATACACTAGTTCATAAAGCCTGACAATATTCTTGTTCAACGTATAGTAGTTAATGACCCATTTGCTTGGCATTTGTCTTTTCCTCTGCCAATCTTTCTTTTTCTCAGTACTTACCCACCCACTGCCCAAAATGGCATATTCTCCAATTATTCACTTTACATGTGGCCAATTCATATCAATGCAAAGGAACGATTTTTCAGAGTGTAGACAAAGGACCACAATAAAGAATGAATTGGGCAGCCCCTGCTAGGGAACAGTCTCTGAGCCTAATTAAGGAATATTTCCTATCCTCAGGTTAAGGACCCTCACCTTGTTCTACCCAGCAGGATTTGCTAGCCTTCTCCTTTATAATCAGAATGTTATTACAGTTATTTATAACTCTTGTGGAGCATATATTGGGGCAGACAGCTTACCTTTTTAGTTCACAGATATTAAATCAAGAGAATCCATGACTAGACGTCATGCAGGAGCCACCTACCATGCCACACCAGAGATCCTCAAGTGTGAGCGTGACACTGTGACCAAGTGTAACTTCTAAAATGTCTGTCTTGAAAAAGAGGTTAATGTATTCTGCCTAGAGTTCAGAAAGGCAGACTGAAGTTATCCTTAGTAATGTTTATCAAAATACTTCTAGCTCTCCTCCTTCCAGGTTGGATTGTCCTTTCCCTATCACTTTGAAGTTAGGCCAGTGAAATGTAAGCAGACATGCTGTAGATCCCTTTCAGACAGAATTCACTGTGTTTCCTGTGTCCCACCTTGATAGTCACGGATGTGTGTTTCAACATGGAATCTCCATCAACCTGGTGCCCGACTGACTTGTGATAACCATGATGGTCATGTAAAATGAGAAATAAATTTCTGTTGACTTAAGCAACTGAGGTTTTGTGGTTATGTTTATACCACAGATCATCTAACCTGTACCGACTGATAAACCTTCTAAAAGCAAAAGGAAGAAAACAACTGTATTAATCAAGGCCTCTTCTCCAAAGTTCACCATAGGTCAGAAAATGATATTTCTCATAGCATTTCAAAAAGCCAACTCTGTACCCAAACCAAAAGTTAGCACTACCTGGAAGGAACCAAAGAAATGAGGAAACCCTGACTTCCCAGCCTCTATCCAAGATGGCCCACGGGGCAACCTCAGAATTATAGAGGTAACAAGCCCCGCTTCCTCAAGTGTCAATCTCTGGAATGTATTATTCTCCTTGTCTTGAAGCAGAAGCCAAGATAGTAGCCTTTAAACTAAGGCTTAGGAGCTCCAACAGATGCCAACAGGGATACCTACAAAGACAGTGCCTAGATTCGTTGACCATGACTCTAAAAACATTGATTAATAGCTAACAGAGTGCATTCTGTTTGAAGCTACGGTGTCCTACCACAATTTTAAAGGACTTGTGCTATCAGGGAGCCCCTGAGCCTTAACTAGACCAGTGGTTCCCAAATCATGTTCCAAAGATAAGGGTCTATGGGACTTTTTACTCATCTGCAATGAAATGAGAAAAATAAGGATAATGTAGTCATTTGTAGTGAAACTAAATATATTCTGTTTAGAGGACCGTGTTTGAACATTACAGCTTCCTAATTTTGTGATATTAAAATGTCTTTACATTTATCAAATGATGGTACAAGATAAATGGTAGGGCCTTTATTGTTGCTATTAATGTTTTTATTTGACAAAATTAAGTTTGGTAACCTTACGTTATCCCCATTGCTTTTATTCAAATTTGACTTAATTATGGAAACTATTATTTTTGAATGACCATGAGGTCTAAAAACTGCTGAAGGACTATAACTCTTTATATGTGTGATACCCTGTGGCTATTTTTAATATGATAAAATATGATTTTAAAAATAGCCCTATGGTTATTTTTAATTATGCTGTTCCCATTGTTTTTATTAAAATTTGGCTTCAATATGGAAACTATTATTTTTATATGACCATCAGAAGCTCTATAAATCTTTATATGTAGGACACCCTGTAGTTATTTTTAGTATGATAAAGTGTAACTTGATGGAATCTTGAAACTTCTTGCCCCATCCTCTAGAGCTGCACCATCCAATGAGGTAACCACCAGCCACATGTAGCTACTGAGTTCTTGAAATGTGGCTGCTCCAAATTGTGCTGCATGGTAAAACACATGCTGAATTTCTAACATAGTTAAATAAATAAATAAACTGTTAGTTCTTTGGGAAATCTCCAAACTGCTTCTTCACAGTGGCTGAACTAATTTACATTCCCAAAGGATTCATTCCCACTTCAAACATTAGCATCACACAATATACGTTTGTAACAAACCTGCACATGTACCTCTTCATTCTAAAATAAAGTTTTAAAAAAAGAAATAAAATATCTCATTAATAATTTTTATATTGACTACATGTTGTAATGGTAATATTTTTCATATCCTGGGTTAAATAAAATATATTATTAAAACTAATTCACCTGTTTCTTTTTACTTTTTAAGTATGGCTTCTAGAAAATTTTAAATTGCATCTGTAACTCACACCGTATTTCTATTGGGCATCTCTGTTCTAATGTCAGTGTGTTCATGATTAACCACGATTAAGATTATGTTCTTTCTGGTAAGGTATTGTGTTTGCATGCCTTCTCAGTCACACAAACCATTATAGCTAACTTACTTCTGTTACTCAATAGTCTCATTTCCCTAGAGTCTCTGCTCTTTCTCATCTTTTGTATCAGATGGTCATAAAACTAGTTTTCTCTATTATTCTCTTTTTGATCATATCACTCCATTGCCCAGAAATTTAAGAACAGAGAAGCCGTAGGCACCGGTGGTGAGAATGTAAATTAGTACAGGAAGTCCTCACTTAACAGCATCGATAAGTTATTGGAAACTGTGACTTCAAGTTAAAGGACATACTGTGTAACAGAATCAATTTTATGATAGACTAACTGATACATAAACAGGAGTTAACTTCCTATGGCATACAATTTGCCATTTCACTTAAAGTCACAGTTTCCAAGAAGCTGTCAATGGAATTAAATAAGGAATTCTTACACAGTTATTGTGGAAAACAGAATGAAGTTTCCTCAAAAAATTAAAAATAAAACTACCATATGATCCAGCAATCCCATTACCAGGTATATATATACTCAAAGGAAAAGAAATCAATATGTCAAGGAGGTATCTGCTCTTCCATGTTTATTTCAGTACCATCCACAATAGCCAAGGTATAGACTCAACCTAAAAGCCCATCCACAGATGAATGAAGAAAACTGTATATACATATATAGATACAATGGAATACTACTCCCCCATAAAACAGTATGAAATCTGTCATTTACAGCAAAAAGGATGAAGCTGGAGAACATTATGTCATGTGAAAGAAGGCAGATGCAGAAAGACAAGCACTGCATAATATTGTCATGTGTGGAATCTGAAGAAGCTTGTTTCACAGAAGTAGAGAGTAGAATAGTGGTTACCAGAGGCTGGGAAGAGGTTGATGGACAAGTAAGAAGTTCCATTTAGACAGGGAGAATAAGTCCTGGTGTTTCTGTTACACTGTAGGTGACTATAACAAATAACAATGCAGTGTACAGGGAAAGATACAGTTGAAGATACAAGAAGATTTTGAATGCTATCACCACAAAGCAATGATAAATGTTTAAAGCGATAGAAGGTAATTACCCTGTTTTGAACATTATAAAATGTACACAAGCATTAAGACATCACATAAATATGTACAATTACCATATGTTGATTTTAAATTTTAATTTTAATATAAAAAATAATCAACCTAATGTTCGACACTCTCCAACAACTAATTACTCCATAGCTCTCCAATACCAATGATGTTATATTCTGGCCATAGACCCATCTAGACCTGCTATTTGCACATGCTGAGCATTTGCACTCACTTGTCTTTGATATGAAATGTTGCTTCCATTACTCTCTCTCCATCTTTCTTTGTCTTCCACACTCACTACACAGCTTTACTTCTCTAAGAAACCTTCCATACTTGACCCTACCTGGCCCTGCAAACCAGTCACCCTGATGATCTCTCATATTTTCTTTAATATGTTATGTTCATGGCATCAATTTATATTCATTGAGAGATGTAGGAAAAAATACATATTTCAAACAATCAGCTATGTGCATTCTGTCTCCATAATTAATTCATAAATTATCTTAGAGTATCATATTTCATAAAATGACAGGGCTAAAATGCATCTAAAAGATTGACTATTTGTTTTACTAGTGAGGTAACAAGACTAAAGCTTTTAAGTTACTTACCAATAAGTAACTTATGATTGAGTATGAGCATTTACATGTCTAATTAGGAGCAAAAGTGGGACTAGAACTCCCACTGTTCTACTGGTACTCCTGGAACAAGCCACTTTTAGTTTTCTAATTTATTCTGTCTTCCAGTATGTAGGAAATACCCCTTGTATAAATCAGGTGGTTTTAAATGAAGCAGCATCAGCAGGAAACAGCGCCCAAAGGAGAGAACATTGAGATTATTGGGCAAAGAGCAGCAGATCTCTTGTGGGTTGATCCCATGCAGTGTAGAGCAGGCTAGATCATAGGCAAGTAAGTGGGCTTAGAGACAAGGCTCCTGTCATAGCAGAGCGGCTGAAGTGCAAGCAAGAAATCTGAAGCAGCGAAAGCTTAACCACCGTGACTGAGCATGCGCATTAAGGTTGTGAGGGAAGAAGAAGAAAGATGGCTGCTCAGGGAACACACAGGTTACCAGAAATGAAACAGCAAGGTTAATTTCCAGATCCTACTCACTGACCCAATCAACAGACTATATCACTTATTTTATCCCATCAGTCTTGAGCAAGGTAGGCTCAATCTAGATAGAATGAACGTAAAGCTTACATATATTCACTTAAGTAGTTTAAGGGAACTAAGTAAGACAAGATTAATACTGAGCTCTGCCCAGAGTTTGCACTTATGTGTAAGATGATACACAGATGGATAGATAAGTGTTGAGCTTGTTGACTCTGCCCTCCTCTTCTTCACATTAGCAATTTTGCAGAAGGCCACTAAATTCTGTTATGTCCCTGTTATGTCCCTCAACAGGATATAGAGCAACGTGAAAATTCACATGGGACTTGGCTTACAATTTAATGGTTGATTTTCTGCTAAAATGATAATAGCTTCTGGTCAGTTTTCTAGAGTGAAATTGTTTAGATTTTACATAAAATATTTTCTGAAATACCTGCACCTATTAACTGCTCTGTCCCAGTTGCACATTTTGCTAGATATCACTCCCTAAAAGTCATTTTATTTCAGAATTGCTTAATGCCAAATCAAGCAGCTAGTATTTTTGTTGTGACATGGAGGTGATGAGTTCCTCAAGGGTCTTGCCTGACTGACAGCTGTCAACTAGAAATGGATGCACAGAATGAACAATTTGACAGCATGCATTTTAGCCTTTAGATTGCACTTAATATTTTTAATGTAAGGTTGGTTTACTATTACCTGAATATCTCTACATGATGAAGCTCTTATTGAGGTTTTGCCAGCCTCTTGCACTGAGACTTTCCCAGATCTACAATCAAAAAAACATATAATAAAATGGATTCTTCTACTGTTGAAAATGGTGATTGTGAATAGGTTCAGAAACATGGACAGAAGCCTTCAAGTGTAATTACCTAGTTTTAATATATGATGCTGAAAAAAGTCGTGTTTTATTTCTGTCATGGTAGGATGGAGATTCACAGATTCTTGTGAATCTATATAGTGCAGGCAGATTAACAATGTTTGTTTGTCTTGACTCACTAGGTTGGTTTGAGAGTAATTCTCAAATAGATGGTTTTGTTGTTATTCAGAGAGCCTCAGTAAGGTTTTAAGAAGAGATTCAAAGATAAGAAAGGGTGTCAGCCTCTATTAGCCTATGTCTAGGGTAGAAACCCCTGACATGCTCAGCCAAGTGGAGGCACTGACATCACAGATTCTACTGGGCCCAGAGTGCAAGTTTATAATTGAACAATGTGGGCAGGAAGAGAAAGCTAAGAACATACACCATCTCTTTACTTTTAAAACTCTTCAATATGTGTCTTCAAACTGCAAAACAAGAGAATAAGAAAATGCACTTTAATTCAAATCTTAAGTAAGAAATTCTATTTCAGTTACCTGGTAAAAAAATGATAATAATAATACCTAAACATTTCTTAGGAGAGTCTTTTGCTACAATGCAGTGGTTCTCAACCAGGGGCAATTTTGCCCTTCAGGAACATTTGCCAATGTCTGGAGACACCTTTAATTGTCGTAACTGGAGAGTGCTACAGGCCTCCAAGGGGTGGAGGCCGCGGAGGCTACTAAACATTCTACATTGTAAAGGACAGTCTCTCACACTAAGGAGTTCTCCAGCCCATAGTACAAACAGTACCTGCCACAATGTATGGCCAGGGTATGCTATACTCACTTTTGGGTTTTGCCACCAAAATACTTCTATAAAGCTAATATGCCAGATTCACTGCCTTTGCCTAAAATAAGACAGAAGTGACATCCTGAGAAAACAAATCTTGAAAATTATTCCTTCAGATAAATATATATTGTAGTAAAACCTAATAGATTCTTAATAAAATGAGAGATGATTTTGAAATTTTGCCCTGATAATTTGAGAAGATTAAAAATACATTGTTAACGAGTACTTCCTGGCTACTGGCCCACTAATTGTATGTATCTGTAACATACACTCAGGCAAAGTTTTCAAAGTTTGCAAAATAACATCAGAATGATCTTGAAGACCTCTGTATCAACAGCTTACTTTTTATTGACAATTTCCAAAGCGAGTTCTTCAGTTTTACTGTTAAGAAACTTCTTATGGGTCCCCCTTCTGATACTGCCTTTGACATGTTCCACGGCATCCTTCAAAAAAAATACTAGTTCTAAATTTTAAAAAAATCCATGAACCACCCACATAATAGTCTTCAAATATTTCAAGTATTATTAAAAATAGTGAACATTTCATGGGACTAAATTGAGTTAACCATAAGCATGTCCATCAAAAGAACAGCGTCTTCACTAAATAAATCTACTACTAAATGAATAAGGACGGGTGAAGATTTCTATATTAAAATTCTTTCTCCATGAAATTAATTATATTTATGGGGTGAGGACACAGTATTAGTATAATCTTTTAGCCCCTATTTAAAAATAGGCTTATTACATTGAAGTCAATGACATACACATGTAATTCAAACAGATTCTACTTGTGTATCTACTAATAGGGAGCATTAACCTCAAAAATAAATTCCTCATGTCAAAGGGCTACTACCCATTTGTTCCAGAAATTCATTAGCAAGTTGCAAAATAAGAATGACACAGTCTGGTTAAAAGAAAATGCAGTCTACAAAAATGTTCACTGCATTTTCATACCTTTTCTCCCTGCTGGTCAAATAATAAAAATCATCATTATATGAATGACTATCAGTTAGTAATCACCTGTGTTGCGCTAGGACCTACACCAGACACTCACTGTGCCCTGTGCTGGTCATCACAACTACCTTGTTGCACAGATATTTTGTTCCAGAATGCCAAGACTCGGCACCTGCACAACTCTAAAGTCACGGGGGACCTACAATTCAAGCCCAGGACGGCTTTGCTTCAGGACATACAGTGACACTCAGGGTCTCCATTGTAGCAAAACTCACAAGTTCAAAAGGATTTTAAATTGTTTTATTCTTTTGAATTCTTCTTTCAACAATATACTATTGTTCGACTTCCCAAACTCAAACAGTTTATAAATTATTACTCTAGTTACACTTTAATGCCTGCCCCATAGTTAATTCCACAAAGGCATTTTGCCCTGTGTAATTCTGTTCTTTTGCTAGTCCTATGTCATAAAGGGAAAAAATATGTTTTTGCTTATGAGATATCTCTAGCTCAATTTCTTTCTAGTAGTGTATCTTCGATCAGTTCAGACACTTCTCAGTGATCGTGTACACCCTCGTTTGTAGATTGTCGCAGAACATAAAAACAAGATATTTAGTGAACAAGAACAGCCTGTGTGTTCTCTGAAACTTTTTCTTGCCGCTCAGCTGTGTGTGTGTGTGTGTGTGTGTGTGTGTGTGTGTGTGTGTGTAAAGAAGGAGATTAGGACGTTTAGAGAAGGAGGGCGGGGAGGAGAGATCCCGAGAATAGAAAGGAGGAAAGAAAAAAAGAGGGAATGGAAAGAGAGAGAGAAAGGAAATGGGAGTGGAGGGAGGGAGGACTGCTTTGTAGCTTCTAAGATTGCAGACAGAAATAGCACACAACCACCGTGAGCTGTATGTGATTCAGAAACCAAGACCGAATTTTGTTCACTTTTTTAAATCAGTTGCTAAGAGAAAGGAAATGGCATCTGGTCCCGTCTTCTTCTACATCTTAATTATTGGAAAATATTGTAAGTATGCTCAGTATCTAATTTTGTATGCCTTAGCATTTTATGGAATAACCACAGGACAAATGTTTATTCCTTATATGTATGCTTTTAAGATAAAATGCATTTACTGATAAAATTGTAATCTCACTTCAGAATTGTTCTTCTTAGTATATATCTGGTATTTGTATTAAAAATTGTAACATCTTATCATAGTCAATAGTGAAGCAAGACTAATATGCCATGTAAATTGGTTATTATGGCTTCATAATAACCAATTCATACAATTGATATGATAAGGAACATTATAATATTTAAAGAGTGGTAATTCTTAAAGAAACTGTGTTCAAGGAATATGTTCATTGAAATATCCTAGGAAAGCCTTCACATTTGTGCCAGTTTCTGTGTAGCTGTAATGCTTTGGCGCCCTTATCCTTGGTGATTTGCTATCAGAGGTGTGCTTCTGAGCAGAGAGATGCATTCGTAAAACTCTTCTTATTTAGCAAAGTTTATTACTGTTCCTTGAAAAAAAAAAAAAAACAAGGGAAAGCAGAAAGCAATGAAAAACACAGGCACACAAGAAGCTCCAATGGACATGTTATTTTTACTATAATGACAAATTTTGTTTTCTGTATGTGTGCTATGGTTTATTTTTAAGAAAATCTTCTTTAAATTCAATAGAAACAGTTGTTGTGTATTAAGCTCCATTTGCATTATACTATGTAGATAGAAATAAAGTGTTTTTGTTTCTTAGGTAATAAATGATGAAAAAGTCAAAGCCAACCCAAGAATAAAGCTTTCTGGGTATCTTTAATACTTTATGATTCCAAGAATGTGAGCGTTCACTAATTTAGAACTTAACAAGCCTTTTTATTGTTCTTCTGTCTCTAAAAGTTTCCTAAGTTTTGTAAACTCTGAGCTTTTCTTTTAAGAAATGTCTCAGGGTAACTTTCAATCCTAAGTCTCCCACTTCTAATGTATCAAAGTGATTATATTTTCCTTTTTCTCCTTCTTTCCTCCTTTCCTCCACTCCATCTCATCTAAATGAGATGAGTTAGAGGATGGCAGACCAGAGACACTATTCAGAATCCCGGAGAAATATTCTAGTCCTAGCTTTCTTCAGCTCTAATCTTGATTTTTTAACTGAAGGGAAAACAGTAAGTTGCAAAACATCACCACAAATGTAATGTTTCTAATTATAATTCCGTGTTCAAACTACCAGAGCTTTTGACATTTGTGGCCAACAGCTTCAAAAATTAATAACACATTTTACTATTCCCTATTCCATTTCAATGAAATGAACAGACTAAATAAGCCAAAGGACTACTTCCGAAATAGTCATTCTAGTATGAAGAATTAAAGGGCATATAAAAGGTGTCTAGGTCAGGTTGGGTAGCAGCTTTGGCCATTGTGTTACCAGTCATTTCAGGTTAGGAAAAAAATTCCCTGTTTACATGTACCCTTTTGTTATCAAATTATTTTCACGGACAGGAAATAATGATGGTGGTGATGACGATGCCAAAACCCTCTGTCTCTTTAAATTTTAGCTTCTCTCTTGATTAAAAAGAAAATTTGGGAGTATAGCGTAAGTTGAGAGCTCCACGTTCTCATCCTTTCATGCCTTCCCCAGGAAATGAGGGCATAAACATTTGTTGCAAAGTTTGGCAAGCCAATTCCTGGCTACATGGTGTTAACGGCATGTTAGGGTGGGGGAACACTTGGCAGGGACCCACTGAAATAGCACCCACCATGGCTCACCTTGAGTTTAGCCCGTCACCCAGGCCCCACCTAAGTGAGAATTTCCTGGGCACATACCAAAGGAAATCAACAGCCACACATAAGGACAAATTCTGAAGCCTCTGTGACTCCCCTATGGTTGTTTATTTGTGTGTTTGCTTTGTTATCTTTTGCTTTTATATCCACTTTCCTGTTACCGGAAAGGCAATGTGATATCATGAAAGACACCTAACCTAAGATGCTTAGCCATGCTACCATGCACCGGTTCTATGGTTTTCATAAATGACTTATCTCCTCTGAGTCTTAGTGTGTTAAATGGCAATCACACAAAATCCTTTACCCCATCTACCTCTCAGACCCCCTGTGTTCAGTCCTTTATTACAAAAATTACCTCCTGAATCTTCACAACAACTCTATTATGTGGATACAATTAAGCACACGAGGCAGGACATTCAGCGCCTTGTCACAAGACTCGAGCTTATAAATGCCAAGATTTGAATGGTTTCAAAGCCCATGCTCTCTCCCCTCATCCATAATAATTCTCAGTAGCAATAATGTGTATGATGGGCTTTGAAAACTATAAAGCCTGTTACAGACGTAAGTAACTATTAGTCATCTTTTGAACCAAAAATACCTATGAATGCCAGAGAGCAGGGACCATGCTTTATTCACCTATCTTAGTAAAGAAAGCATGGTCCCTGCTCTGAAGGGATAGAACGGAAAAGACAGCAAGTTGATCTCATTCAATTCAATGAGACAAGTGCAAAAATTGTCACCAAACAGAGGTGACATGAATACTTAGAAGATATTTCCTTTTAGCCTTGAGAATTTTTCATTCTTTGAAAATCCTTCTGTACATAGTCTAATTAATTGCATTGTGCCAATGTTAATTTCTTGTTTTATAATGTACTGTAATTATGTAAAATGAAGGAAAGCTGGGTGAAAGGTATATGGGACCTCTCTATACTACTTTTTTTCAACTTCTTATAAGTACATAATTATTTCAAAATCTGTAGTTAAAAAACAATCCCCAGGACAATTTGAATTATAAGTTCTTATCAGAAAAGCTTTATTATTACTTAAATGATATCACTAAGCAAAACAATTCTTTTACTTAATACTTTAGATAAGCAGGGAACAAGTGCAGATATAGGAAATAGAAGGTGTTCAAACATAAGCTTGATCCACTTTAGTATTTTGCCAAGGACTGGCCCAGCTAGTAAGGTCCTCACTTTCAGACTCCTAGAGACGCTTACCAGACTACCTGGCCTTTGCTTTAGATCCCAGCACTGGCATAAATTCTAGCAATTTTCTTCTGTAACTATGAAGGAGGGGAATAGAAGAGACAATTCCAGAACAGACCATTCGCTTGGTTAGTACATAGAAAAAAAGAGAATGTTGGCATATTTATCCGATTCCGAAAGATGGGAGAATAAATGTACAAATATGCAGACTGCAGAAGTATATTGTGTCCCACCTTGTACTTGGGGCGGGGGGAGGGGGGGGGGGTTTTAATCTGTACAAATTTATGGGGCATGAGTGCAATTTTGCTACATGCATGGATTGCACAGTGGTCAAGTCAGGACCCTTAGGTATCCGTCACCGGAGTTACAGGCGTGATACCAATTAAATAACTTCTCACCACTTTATACTTTTGGAGGCTGCTGACAATTTTATATTGTTTTTAGTATGTATTTTGAATGATACTAAGTTTCAAATGGAAAGAAAGTGAATCTGTCCAAATGCACCCTCATCTACATAAAGGGAAATTGTTATGTTTGTAAACTAGTCCTTCAAACACAATTTCACGCATTAGTACAAACTTGTTAAACTAAAATGCCTGGAGTTGAGTATCCTAGTTAGGTTTAACTTTTTGTCTGAAAAACTGTAAACATTTAGACCATTTGATTTCAATCTTTACGCTTGTGGGTGTGGTTGTTTTTCTATTTCGCATTTATCGAGAGGTCTCCATGGGCCAGGAACAATGTAAGCGCTTTACAATCATGATCTTGTTTTATTCCTATAATAACCTCTGAGATATTCTTGCTTTATAAAATAGGAAACGGAAAATGAGAAATGTCTGGTAGCATTCCTGGCAGCACTTCCTAGTAAGTGTTGCAAAAGAGACTTGAATCCGAGTGTATCTTCTTGAAAAGCCCACACTAGTAAACATGATTCAGTTCTCACACTTCCTTAAATTATAATATCATGGAATGTAAAGTGACCTTAACAGACCCCTGATCTAGCTCACTGACCTTCAAGCAAGTTAAATCTTTCTGTATTTTAGATTTTAGAAAATAAATATTGACCAGCCCAAGGTCTCAAAGCTGGTAAATCCAGGTCTTCCTCCACCTAGGATGAGGGCCTCCCCACCCAAGGCAAGTTCAGCAAATCCATGCTAGGAGTTGATGTATCTCCTCTTATGAGCTGGTGCTATCTGCTTGGTATACATTCCTCAGAGTACACCAACAACTGACGAATTAGAATATACATGTAAATAATTTGAATATAAAGAACACTTTTGTTTGCAGCACATGACGCTGAGCTATATATATAGCAAGTGCCAATAAATATTGACTTAATTCCTATATTAGCTCACCTCTCCCTCCTCCTGGACATTTTATTAGCCCCACCACCCCAACAGCTCTAGTTCCTGCCTATGTGTAGTGATCCAATGCACTCTCATCTTTTAAAATTCTACAGCTTCATCTCTTTCTCTGATCAGAACAACAAGGACCCGACACTAAACCAAAAGCTCTTTCCTTCTTTGGAGATAAGCAGGGGCAAGTTGTGAATATTTCAAAGTTAAGTTTTGTTCTCCATCACAACAAAAATAAATGTCAAGTGGAAAAAGGGCAGTGTGAAGTGAGATGTCATGTTATTCATGTTAGAAATAGGTATTTTCCTACTAAATAACCGTATTTTATAGCGATCTGGATATTATTCCATTTGTTGTTAAATAGATTCATTTTATAATTATTTCAATACTACCTGAATTAACTGGGCCTCCTTATTTCTTCAGTCTTTTATACCAATAAATACGCCATTTGGAAATCATCAGTATTTTCAAAAGATGTCTGAGTGTTAATCTTTGGGAATGGTACTCTTGGGACTTTTCACCGGCTGGTCTAGGCCACCTGGAGCCCTTGCCTCTGGCCACTGTACCAGTGACAATCTCCAGCTCTCTCCCCCCATCATTCTTCCTCAACTCCTCCTCCCATATTGCTCCAGGAACTCAAGTTCTCATTCTACAGGGCAGATGAAACCAGCTCTCTCTCCTTAGCTCCTGTTTGCAAATGCAGTCCTAGCTCTACATTTAGACAGGGTGCTTGGTTGAACCAAAATGTTACCCACATGATTAGCTACAAATGAAACAGCAGATAATCTAATATATTATTTAATAGTAAGATTCACCCTTAAAAAAAAGCTGTTGAGATTTTAAATATCTTTTTTCTATTACAGGATTGAGTATTCACTTGAACTAAGAGGACATACGATTATATGAGCTATCGCGTGCATTTAAACACATAGTTGGCCGGGCACGGTGGCTCACACCGGTAATCCCAGCACTTTGGGAGGCCAAGGTGGGTTGATCACCTGAGGTCAGGAGTTCAAGACCAGCCTGGCCAACATAGCAAAACCCCGTGTCTACTAAAAATACAAAAATTAGTCAGGTATAGTGGCGGGCCTCTATAATCCCAACTACTCGGGGGACTGAGACAGGAGAATTGCTTGAACCCAGGAGGCAGAGGTTGCAGTGAGCCGAGATGGTGCCACTGTACTACAGCCTGGGTGACAAAAGCAAGACTCCATCTCCCAAAAATAAAACAAAACGAGACAAAAATATAGTTATGCTCTTGCCTCCTACTAATCTTTTCTCTTGGTTCTCATCTAATTCATTTAAATAAAAATAATACGAAGTTTCTTTTTCCACTTCCCATAGTCTGATCCGCGAGTGAATTGCTATTACTTAGATCGTTTCTACTTATGTCGCTGAAGTACTGTTTTAAATTGCAGTTTCATAAAATCAGACTCTTTTGCGTTGGAAGGCAAGATGAAGTTCTAAAGGACAACATCCTCATTTTTCACATAGAAAGAAACTAAGGCCATATAGCTGTGTTCCCTTTAGTTTTCAACTTTCTTATTCTTCACTCACTTTTAAAAGTGGGCTCCAAATTTCATATGTAGGACAAAAAGGGCAAGGTAAAAGGCTAAAATATCAGAAGGGTAAAATATCACTTTAAAATAGAACCTAGATGAAGATTATCAAAATAAATTTATTATCTACCAAAACCCTAGCCTCAATGACCTTTGCCAATACACTAAGCTAGTATAATGCCTCTTTACATACCTACCTGGCAGAAAAACATTTAAATCATTCTCACAACCTAGGAAAGAAAGGTTCTCATTGCACCTCCCCTTCACCATGTCTATAGCCAGACCCAGAGGAACTTTAATGAAAGGAATTTTTTAAATACTTAGAGTAAGGCCAGGGGCAGCGGCTCACACCTGTAATCCCAGCACTTTGGGAAGCCAAGGCAGGTGGATTGCTTGAGCCTAGGAGTTCAAAACCAGCCTAGGCAACATAGCAAGACCCCATCTCTACCAAAAATTCAAAATTTAGCCAGTCATGGTGGTGAGCATCTGTATTTCCAGCTACTCGGGAAGCTGAGGTGAGAGGATCACTTGAGCCTGGGAGGCAGAGGTTGCAGTGAGCCAAGATGGTGCCACTGCACTGCAACCTGGGCAACACAGCAAGACCCTATCTCAGCAAAAAAAAAAAAAGAGAGAGAGAGAGAAAAAAATGCTCAGAGTAAGTCAACACCCAGTGGATGTCTTCCCTATTACTATCTTCTCTCTAGTCCGTGCTCCCCAGACAACAGTCTTCTCTAACGATGCAGCCCTTTTCATCACATGCCATGTAAACCATGAATGTGGCCCTTGGGGTCACCTCTCTAAGATGAGGGGGGCTTCATGTGCCGCAGGATGAAAAATAAGACTGAGCATTGCCACAGAAGAAGAAACTTGGCCAACTTCTCAGGAGTAATTTATGGACTATCAGAATCTCTCAGACACTTCTAGTGTCCAGACAGATGCCTTCTTTTATGCCCAGATAAAGTAGGCACCAAATACCTGTGTGCTTCACCACTCCATAACCTCTTCATTCCCACCAAAAACAAATGCCATCTCTTCTGTCTTTCTGCCTATGCAGGTTTCAGAGAGGGGGACAGTGGGGGCTCTGGTCATAGGAAGTGGAATATCCCTAAACTTACTGCTTTCCTCCTTCCCACCCCAGCACACAGTTTCCTGAGATGGAGTAATATGTTTCCACCCTCAACTTTGTGGGGATTGAAAAGGCACTCACAGAGCATCCTCACTGTATGTTAACCCCAAGGTATTCATTCCTGATATGGTAAAACATGAATCCCACAGTGGTCGTAAACTATCTGCTACCATGAAAATCTGATCTCTTTTTTCGTTTGTTTTGTTGTTGTTGTCGTCGTTGTTTATGAGACAGCATTTTGCTCTGTGGTCCAGGCTGGAATGCAGTGGTGCGATCACAGCTCACTGCAGCCTCAACCTCCTGGACTCAAGTGATCCTCCCACCTCAGCGCGCTGAGTAGCTGGTAGCACAGATGCACGCCACCACGCCCAGCTAATTTTAGTATTTTTTTTTTTTTTTTTTGGAGATGGGAGTCTCACCATGTTGCCCAGACTGGTCTCGAACTCCTGGGCTCAAGCCATCCACCCACCTCGGCCTCTCAAAGAGCTGATATTACAGGCGTGAGCCACCACTCTCAAACTCCTTTAGGTTTTGATCCTGCTATGTGCTTGGTTTCTCCTGCTTTGCCCCTCTCCCACAGATTGTCTGTTTGGTGCCAAGTGGACTCCCGGTAGCATTTCCTTACATGGCCTCTAAGCAACCTAGATCCTGGTTTCCAGTTCTAATTAACCAGTTCCTCTTTCTCCCTTAGCACTTAATTTCTTCTTCCTATCTTAATGATTCTCTGTATTTTTTAGTCTCACCATAACTTCTGACAAAATACCCACAAAGAGAAACTCTGTCTTGGTCCCAAATCTTACAATACAAATTCTTCTTTCTTCTCATTTCATTTCCCTAATAAATACTTCCTCCTCACGAATTAGGAGTTTCAGAGAGAACAGCTGCCTGTTGAACATACCATTTGCAGGTTATACTCCTCCTTCATTTTGCAGTTACCTGGATTCATGGACATTTTTGGCTGATTTTTTTCAGGGTTGTGTAAATTGGTTCCAACACCTGATCCTCACAGTAAAAGCAAGTTATGACCCTGCAGGGTTCTGTAGTTGCAGCCATTTAAATAGATAAATCTTACTTTACAGATTTTAAATTAAAACATTATAAAATAGAACATGCAAATGGATATGAAATGACAAATTTTGAACACAATTTATATGTGTGTGTGCCTGGATCTAACGAAAGAAATCAGATAAGCTTCCCTACAAAGCTTTTTGGAAGCTTTTATCCAGTCACATATTGCAAGTATAAATTAATGAAAATAAGTGTTCTCAGGTGCATCAGGTATTGGCTTCTGAGATACACCACAATCCACTCTGCCATTGCCTTTACTCATAAAACATCTGATTCTTTTTATCTTCTCCTGTCACCCCCTGTGGCTCACCCCAGCCTTTTGATATTTTAATGGGTTTTTCCCAGAGCAGGCTAGAACTGTTTGATTTACTTTCAATGGTCCAGAATATCTGCCGTTTTTAAATTCTCACTTGTGGCTGATTTGCTGGAAATTGCAAAACTGCCTCATGGTTTATAAATGTTTCTACTTTCTCACATATTTCAAACTTAGATGCAGTAACGTCATCAGTCATCTGTCTGTTAGCTTTTTAACCTCCATTTAACCTCCCTCTTTGTGTTAAGATCAAGAGAGGTGGCCAGTTTAGCAAAGTCAAATTTAGATGTGTATTTCTGCCCTTCTAATTGCACTCCTTAGCCCTGATCCTGTGAACTTACAGCGCAACAATTTAAGCTCCCTGGAAAGAGGGATTGTTTTTGTTTGTCCATATCTTCTCAACCACTGAGCATTCGTCTTCAGTGGTGATCCGAAATAATGTGGCAAATCATTTGTCTATCAAATCCATTTTAATGGAAAAAAATCTGTACAAAGCTTTTGTAGTGCTTCTGGCTCTTGAGCACATTTTTTCAAAGTTTCTATGCTAGCAAACGTAGCAGGTTCAATTTGAAAGCTCCATGCTCTCTTCTGTTCTTCAAGTCATTTTTTTTTTTTTTTTTTTGAGACAGAGTCTCCCTCTTGTTACCCAGGCTGGAGTACAGTGATGTGATCTTGGCTCACCACAACCTCCACCTCCCGGGTTCAAGCAATGCTCCTGCCTCAGCCTCCTGAGTAGCTGGGATTACAGGCATGCGCTACCATGCCTGGCCAGTTTTTGTATTTTTAGTAGAGACAGGGTTTTTCCATGTTAGTCAGGTTGGTCTTGAACTCTTGACCTTAAGTGATCCGCCCGCCTCAGCCTCCCGAAGTTCTGGGATTACAGGCATGAGCCACTGTGCCTAGCCCCTAATTAAAAAAAAAAAAAAAATTTACAGGGAGGAAGACACACTACGTTCCCCAGGCTGTCTGCCTATCTCAGCCTCCCTAAAGTGCTGGGATTATAGGCATGAGCCACTGCACCTGGCCTGCCTTTGACTCTTTTCACGATCTCTCTCTTTGATCCAAAGGCCTGTGGCCTCACTCTCCGTCCCTCTGTTTTCTCCAGTCACTCAGCCACTAGCTCCTGATCCACTCCTGACACACACATTCCCCTACTGCACAGGGTCATCTTCAACACAAAATTTACTTTCTATTCTAACTAAATTTTTCAACAGAATCCTCCCTTCGGTTTTTGTCCTTTTTTCCTCAGAAAGCATGAGACTGGGGAGGGGTTCAGGAAAGGTAAAAAAAGGTAATGCCAGCATTCTCTGACATAAGGTTTGAAGGTAGAAGGAAGGGAATGTCATAAACTACTACACACACACAGGTACACACACACAGGTGCACACACACACACACACACACACACACTTTAAGAGTCTTATGCCATCATTAATATTAAGCATACCAAATCCAGGTACGATGTACAGTGTAAACATTTTCATGTTTACAGACCACAAACCTCAGATGTGCAAAAATTACAATTTATATTTCTATGACTAAAACTCAGAGGTCATAACTCCTGCATAAAAGGATAGAGCATTTGAATTCCCTAATTCAAAGTAGCTTTGTTTTAAAATCGGGCACTTCTTCTTTAAATGCAACCTGGGTTTTCTTTTGGTTTGGGTTTTTTTTTTTTTTTACATTTGGGGGTACGTGTGCAGGTTTGTTACATGCGTATATCGTGTGATGCTGGGCTTCTAATGGTCCTGTCACCTGTGCAACGAGCATAGCGCCCGATAGACAGTTTTTCAGAATTTGCCCCTCCTCCCCTTTTGGAATCCCCAGTGTCTATTTGCCCCCATCCTTTTGTGCATGTTTGCCCATGCACCCAGTGTTTCACTCCCACTTGTAAGTGAGGACATAGAGCATTTGTTTTTCTGTCTCTTGGTGAATTTGCTCAGGATAATGGATTCCGGCTGCATCCCTATTGCCACATAGGACATGATTCCATTTTTTTATGACTCTAGTATTCCATGGTATATATGTACCCATTTTCTTTATCCAATCTACCGTTGGTGGGCATCTAGATGGATTCCATGTCTTTGCTATTGCCAGTAGTGCTGTGATAAACATATAACTGCAGATGTCTTTTTGGTAGAACTGTAGATAAAATACAGTCTCAATCACTTAAGAAATCTTACCTGCTCTACCCTTTCTCCCTTCTGACCAACAGCATCTGATTTCGGTGACAGCTTTGCAAACATCAAAATTGAGGAGGCAGGTAGAGAGGAGAACATCTGCAGTCACTTTACCAGCTACTCATGAGGGTTAACTCTCTGGCAGGGATGGGTGACACCAGCACCCACCAAAGAATTCAACCAGTCTTCCATATTGTTCTCCAGCTAATACACACACTTCTCACCAAAGACCACCACTACCATCTGCTCACAGCCTTCAGGAGAGCACAGGAAGCCCTCAAGTGTCCTTCCTCACCTACTGGGGACCCAGGCAGATTAGGGGCTGACAAATGCCCTGTGTCTAGCCCACCCATTCACCATCACCTCCCTCACATCAAGCCCCTGCTTCTCCTAGAGACTTGCCCTTTCTTTGAGCTTGGATGTTAGGATTTGAGACAAGAATCACTTCTGCTTAGGCAGTCCCCTAAATTCTCTTAGCAATTTCCACCTCCTGCCTTCCCCCGACGAGTTTTAGTGCCAAAAGGACAGGATGCTTCCTTCTCACATTTTAGTCCTCAGCAGGTTCAGGAAAATTGCTTTGAGGACATCACACATGCTTAACCCTTAACTATCTCTAGAGGTTGTAGAAAGACTGGATATTCTGTGTCCTTCGTTACTCGGTCTTAATGTTTAAGACCAATATGGTAGAATCTAACAAGTAAGTAAAAAGAAAAAAAATACTCTCTCTCTCAAGAACCTGTCTTTTGCCATTGAAAGCCAGGACTCTAAAGTTTCGGAACTTAAAGCCAAGAGAGTGAGGACTCTAGAAAGTTTTTTGGGCTCTACCTCCCCTGAGCAATAAAGTACAGTCTAAATGTTTAGTTTTAGTGGTGGAAGAATAAAAAAAAAAAGAATAATCAGGAAGGAAGCATACATGAACGTACCCTAAAATCAGTAATTATAAACACAAAGCTACAGTAATTAGAAATAATAATTATAATGAAATGCCTCAGCAAGGGATGAATTCCTTTCACAATTTGCAAATCATATAATATCAAATTTTTAGCTATTTCCCCACACTGTAAAATAGACACAAAGTGAATATGCAAATTAACACTTACTCACAAGAAACTTCTATAGGAGAATCAGAACTTACAAACCTTGCCTAATGATAGATGGGGTTATTCCATCTTCATTTGGTGGGTTTTTTTTAAGTCACACAAAAATGTGCTTACCCTATTTGGATTCCAACTCAAATACCTTGGTTTAAAATTCTGTGCTCTTTCTAATGCCACTTTTCCCCACTTTTCTATTCTGTTGCCCACAGTGGTTCCTCATATTTCATTTACACCTACCTTTCATGTAACTTTTTTTTTTTTTTTTGAGACGGAGTCTCACTCTGTCACTCAGGCTGGAGTACAATGGCACGATCTCAGCTGACTGCAACCTCCGCCTCCCGAGTTCAAGCAATTCTCCTGCCTCAGCCTCCCAAGTAGCTGGGACTATAGGTGCATGCCACCATGCCCAGCTCATCTTTTGTATTTTTAGTAGAGATGGGGTTTCGCTGTGTTAGCCAAGAGGGTCTCAATCTCCTGATCCAGCCACCGTGGCCTCCCAAAGTGCTGGGATTACAGGCTTGAGCCATCACACCTAGCTTTTTTTTTTTTTCTTTTCTTTTTTTTTTTTGAGAGTGTTGCTCTGTCACCCAGGCTGGAGTGCAGTGGCCTGATTTTGGCTCACTGCAACCTCTGCCTCCCAAGTTCAAGCAATTCTGCCTCAGCCTCCTGAGTAGCTAGGATTGCAGGCATGCACCACCACACCCAGCTAATTTTTGTATTCTTAGTAGAGACAGGGTTTCGCCATGTTGGCCAGGCTGGACAACTTTTATTTTTAATCTCTTTTCCCTAGATTTTCTATATGCTTTTTTTCCTATTGCTTTAATCAACACTAATCACAATATTATAGATGAAAACACCAATGTATAAAAGTGTTATTCAAAGTGGGAAAAAATCCAAAATCATTGGACATATTTATTAAATTTCTCCCACAAATTATTTCTGATGCAATGCCTAAAACAATAGAATGTGTAATAAGTAATTGGAAGGAATAAGAAATAGTCTCACGTGACACTCTCACCTCCTAGAAACTACTCTCACATTCTTCTCTAATTAGTCTCCCAGGGACCTACACCACTTTTAAATTTATTCTGGGGACATTGTGGCAAATATTAATGTATATTATAACTTGAACTCAAGTTTATCTCATTCCCAAGCCTGGGTTTTTTCACTCACATACAAACACCAAAATCATGTTATCTCTTACTTTCATTATTATTATTATTATAGTATTATGTATAATTATAAAATAATTTATATATTGTATTATTGATATATTACATATGATAAAATATGCTATTATAGATCATATATTATGAGATATAATTCTATAATAATTTGTCATTTATTATATCTCATTTTATAGGACAAGAATTCCCATTCCCATTTACAGGTGAACAAGCTGACCAAGCGAGTTGAGCTGGTTGCAGGTTTACCATGTTTTATTTTCCAGGGACAGGAGAGAAGGGCGCTGACAGGAAAGGACACGGCAGGCTCAGAACATGATAAGTCTGGGGTGGTTTAAGAGGAGGGCTGAAGCAGATGCTTGGAGATGAAAGTCGGAGAGGATCACCAGAACCAGGTCACGAAGGTCTTTGTAAGCCACGTGCCAGAATTTGGATGGTAGTATATTAGTAATTGGAATCGAGGACAAAATGGAAGTGACTCAGGCAAATTACCAAAAATGGACTAAAATGTAAGAAACTGAAAGCCAGCCTTAGAGAGGGCATGTGCATTGCACCTGAGCCACTAGAAATACACGGGCTATGACCAAGTCAAATCAGCTACTGGTTTCCACATTGTTTTCCTAGGACCTTAATGCAATTTAAAAATATTTTCTCCCTATGACCTATAAAATACACAAAATATGTGTGGAACTCAGTACAGAATGTTTGTTGAATACCCTGACTGTGATAGGACTGGCCTTTTTCATATTACACTCCACAAATACCCAACTATTATCTCTGTTTCCAAGAGTGTGATCTAGTCTGTGCTGTGTTTTCCACACTTCCTATTTCCCTTGTGTTATTTTCCAACTCTTTTCTTTAATTCTGTAAAGCCCTCTGATCCAGTCTGCAAACAAAGCAATAAATAAAACATAACAGAATTGACAACATCTCATACAATAATGGGCAATAGATGGACAAAATGCTTATACACAGTATTTGAATCAAAGGGAACGAACTCACTCTCTAGAAGTACATACAACCTGTACTCTTTAATCAATCAGCAACTTTGCAACACAAAGGTTGTTACTCAGAAAGTATCAGTCAACAGATTTAAGAGATTTTATTCAGCACCTATAACCTCACAGCAGTGGAAAACAGAACACAGGCAAATAATTTAAAATATTGTGTTTACAGGACCAAGGCCTAATACCTATAAGAATATAATTTTACTCTCTCCATTTTAATATATTTACATTTTAATCAATAGCACTACCCATGATATGTTTAATGCATGGGTGTACGTTCATTATGTTTTCTCATTTGTATTTTCCTTTATAAAGGACACCTTAAAAGTATAATGAAACTATGTTGAAAGTTTAAGTTGCATTGTGGGAAATGTGTCAATCAGCGATAGCTTCAATACCCTCAGCAGACATTTAATTTCCATAAGAATTGCAGAACCACAGTTATGCTATTTAGAGAAATAGCTTTCCCAGAACATCTTTAAAATAAGAATACATTCAGTCATTCTTACAGGTAATTATTAACCCAAGAATTGAACTATAAGAGAATAACCCAAGAATTGAACTACCTGACTGAAAATAGGCTCTTTTTGCAAATACTCTATACATTATGAGCAAATCATTGCTAATGCTTTCTAACATGACTAGAAATATCATAACTACAGGTCACAGAAAACTAAGGTTTTAATACACATATGAAAAGATTAATGGTTTAACTTCAACTGAACAAAGTCATATTCTTTCAATGGATAAATTATTTTCTGGCATAAATTAGATGCATATTTGGAAACTCATATTAACTGTTTCAAAATAACATAGGAAATCATATACACTTTAGAGTTGCAATATTGGTATACTAAATAGGGTTTACATTTATGAGCTGAAAGAATTCCACACACATAGAATACACAAAGTTTTGTTTACTGTTTCCAAAAAAAAGTGACTCCTATGCCAATTTGTTAATTTATATTAGGCTGGTGCAAAAGTAATTTAATGGCAAAAACCACAATTACTTTTGTACCAACCTAATAGAACCCTAGCTAAGCTAGAAAAATAAATTTGTTCACTTGATTAATACAGATATATGTTCTAGATTCTAAATCTAAATTCAACCTCTCCTTAGGATTTTTCCCAATAGTTGGTGACAAACCACAGCTGTGGGAAATATAGCATTACCCCCACCACTGTGTTTACTGGTGAGCTAGTCCTCATTTGAAATATTTCTCCTTTTATCTCTTTCTTTCCTTAACCATCTCTTCCTTTCATCCTTTCCTTCTCTTGTTCCCCCAAAAAACAACTAAATGTTCTTAGTCTAGTTGTTTCATAGACAAAATCTGTAGTCCCTAGAGTTTTTATGAGGCAGGTAAAGGGCTTATGTCCTTTGAGAAAACAGGGTCTTGGTGGCAGAATATGTTAACATCAGGCCCAAAATACCCTTGGGGGATATTTCTAGAAATTGGGTCTTACCAGCTGACAACAGAGTCTGGAGAAAAGACCTACTTTCTATGTGCATTACAGAGAACTTGACACCATTATCTTTCTTTCTTTTTTTTTTTTTTTTTTTTTTCCGAGACGGAGTTTCGCTCTTGTTACCCAGGCTGGAGTGCAATGGCGCGATCTCGGCTCACCGCAACCTCCGCCTCCTGGGTTCAAGCAATTCTCCTGCCTCAGCCTCCCAAGTAGCTGGGACTACAGGCACGTGCCACCATGCCCAGCTAATTTTTGTATTTTTAGTAGAGACAGGGTTTCACCATGTTGACCAGCATGGTCTCGATCTCTTGACCTCGTGATCCACCCGCCTCGGCCTCCCAAAGTGCTGGGATTACAGGCGTGAGCCACCGCGCCCGGCCGACACCGTTATCTTTAAATACTCTTCTATGTATTTCAGACACACGGACAATTATCCATTCTTTCTCTCCTCCAACTAATTTTGTTTTAGTTCCTACAATATGCCAAGCACCAATACAGGCATCAGAAATAAATGACGGACAACTCCAGAAAGATCTGTCATCTATGGGAATGTATAATCTGGTGGTGATATTCAAATAACAAAAAGTAAACCAATAAATAAGATATCTCGAAGAGTAATGTGTTGTGAAGAAGGAAAAAAATAGTGGAATGGGATAGTAACTAGCAAGGAATTTAAAGGGATGTTATAGATAGAGGAATCCCAAGCAGTCTCTCTAAGGGAGGGATGCTTATGCTGAGGCTTGAAGAATGAGGAACAGCCAGCCTTGTAATGATCCGAGGGAAGAACAATCCAGGCACCCAGGTAGATGGAACAGCCAATTTGAGACTCTAAAGTCAGACAAAAACTAGCACATCAGCACAGGACAGTGTTTGCAGGTCAAATTAAGTGAGGGAAGAAAAGTGGAAAGAAACCAAGCTAGTGAATAGAATTGGCCATTTATGTAAGGTCAAAATGTAAAGGTTGAAAGTTTGGATTTCAGTCCAAGAACAATGGAGTGTCAGTAGAAGTTTTGGAAGAGGACACGTTAATGATTTACTTTAATTTTGAAAGATCCCCCTGAGTGCTGTGTGGAGAACAGGATGAAAAGAGGCAGGAGTGGAAGCAGGAAGTCCAAGTGAGAGACAGCTGCAATTCAGACATGATGGCTCGCTGGGGAAAAAAGCAGAGATGAGAAGTTGACTCATTTTGGATAGTCAAGTGCTGGAGTACTCAGCACTTGCTGAAAGATTACAACTGGGAAGTGATGGGCAAAAGGAAAAGAATTCTTTATTACTAAAAGATGAGAGAATGCAAAATGAATTGTGAGTCAGAGAAAAGCCAAAGGCATTTTTTTTACGGGGAGAAAGAATAGGGGCCAGGCACTGTGTCTCACGCCTGTAGTCCTAGCACTTTGGGAGGTCAAGACTGACGGATCACCTGAGCTCAGGAGTTCAAGACCAGCCTGACCAACAAGGAGAAACCTTGTCACTACTGAAAACACAAAATTAGCCGAGTGTGGTGGCACATGCCTGTAATCCTAGCTACTCAGGAGGCCGAGGCAGGAGAATTGCTTGAACCCGGGAGGCAGAGGTTGCAGTGAGCCAAGACCGTGCCATTGCAATCCAGCCTGGGCAACAAAAGCAAAACTTCATCTTAAAAAAAAAAATAGGTAGGAAAATGGTCATATAATCTATGACTTTACTAAATAATTCAATTCTAGAGAAGGGTGCTTCCTTCCACCTTCCACAGACGTGCATCCAACCCATGTATTGCTCTAATGAGTCAAGTACAGATGGCAGGTGAGCAGGGGCCACTCAAAGTAAGCCCAGGTGGCAACAGCAATAACAGAGTATGATCGAAGAGGGAGAAAATGAGTCCTTCCTCACTATTTAATCCAGTGACCTGATTTAGCAACCACCTCCCTTCATGGGAGGCATTAAATTGAGATGGGATCATGGACAGAAAGGAAATCAGGCAGCTGGCAACAAAAACTACTTGCTCTGTTCATTAAAAGGCAAACTGGAAAGGTTTGGAGATAGGGTGCTCTACAAAACATGAAGAGTATTAACTAGTTCCTGATAGACGTTTATAATAAAAGAAAAGAGGCATATGTAATATCTACTTGATATCAGAGAGGATCTTAGCATCAAATTAGACCATATGTGCTGCTTAGCATTTCAGACAGTATTTGATCCATGGTGCTTACAATTTCATGGATTGATGATTGATTGGTTGGTGTGGAATCTAGGAAGTCTGTTTTTAGTACAGTCATTAGCTACAATAGAGCTAACCGTGTTCAGTAAAAGCTTGTCCTAGACTCTCACGGACTCTAGATGCCTTTGAAATTGCCCTTTTGTCTAAAGATGGGAAAAAATCACAGATTTCAAGTCATCAACACACAGGTGGAGTGGAATGAAATATCTGGAAATACCAAACCTTAAAGTTAAGAGCAATGGGTTTAGAAAAAAGCAAAATTGACATCTAGTACTGAGACTTCTGCAAAAGGTAGCAGTGAGGAGATTCTGCACATCCATTAATTTTATCTAATCATACCAAACAACCTGGCAGGGAGTAATTACTGTTACGAGAAAGGGATCCCGATCCAGACTCCAAGATAGGGTTCTTGCGTGAATTCGGGGTGAGTCCATAAAGTGAAAGCAAGTTTATTAAGGAAGTAAAGGAATAAAGAATGGCTACTCCACAGGCAGAGCAGTGGCATGGGCTGCTCAGCAGTTTATACAATATTTCTTGATTCTATTCTAGACAAGGGGTGGATTACTCATGAGTTTTCTGGGAAAGGTGCAGGCAATTCCCAGAACTGAGGGTTTCTCCTCTTTTTGGACCAAATAGGGTAACTTCCTGACATTGACATGGCATCTGTAAACTGTAATGGCACTGACGGGAGTGTCTTTTAGTAATCTAATACATTATAATTACAGTATAATGAGCAGTGAGAAGCCAGAGGTCACTCTCGTCGCCATGTTGGTTTTGGAGGGTTTTGGCTGGCTTCTTTACTGCAACCTGTTTTATCAGCAAGGTCTTCATGACCTGTATCTTGTATCAATCTCCTATGTCATCCTGTGACTAAGAATGCCTAACCTCCTGAGAATGCAGCCCATTAGGTCTCCTATTTTACCCAGGCCCTATTCAAAATGGAGTCACTCTGGTTCCAACACTTCTGCCATTACTAATTCTCATGTTCCAGAAGAAGAAACTGAAGTTTAAGAAACCTGTTTAAAGCCCATGGCAGCACATCTGGGAATGTCTAAGTATAACCCTCCCTGCCACGCAGCAGCCACACGTTAGCCTGTGCTGTAAACATGCCATACAGGTGCGGGGAGCACACATTAGGGGTTGCTGGTGTCTGAGGTTGTGGTAATTCCAAGAAAAAGCAAAAGCAGGAAAACACACTATTCAAATTTAAATAAGCCTCTTTGATTTTGCTGAATAAAAAATAGTTGTATGGAAAAGCATTAAAATTGAACTCTCTGGCAGGTGGATGTCATTAACGATATAATGGCCACTAATCCTAAAAAGAAAAGAAGCAGTGGCCACTTTTCTGTAGTCTGTAGACAGCAGTCCACCAACAGTCATTACCCTGGGCTGCCCCTTGATGGCACTGAATCATGCTTTTTGTTATTTTCCCACAAAAGGTTAGATCCCCGCTATGCATCATGTCCAGAAAAACCTTGTCAAACTCTCAAAGTCTCTAAATGCCTTTGAAATTGTCCTTTTGGTTAAAGATGGAAAAAAAATTACAGATTCCAAGTTACAAACACACAGGAGAAGTGGAATTAAATATCTCATAAATAACATTGCTGGCAATTAAAATTCTTTGTGACTTATACTCAGAATTCTCAGAAAGCTTCACACACACACACACACACACACACACACACACAGAGTGTCCAGGGTAATTTCATATTTACTCAAAAAGTGTGTGAGTATATGCCCAAATTCTAGGTAGAGGGGTATATATTCTAAAAATAGTGGAAATATCAAAACTTGGAAACAATTTTAGCTCCGAGTTTAAAAGATAAAAGTATTTCCTAAACTTATTTAGGAATAACATTTGATTTTGAAATTTTTCAAACATACGCAAATATTACAAAAGTAGTACGGTAAACATCCATACCCCTTTCACCCAGATTCACTGGTGGAATACGAGGATTCACTCACAGTTAACACTTTCCCCCATCTACTTTATCTCCCTCACCCAAACATACATACATATTTTTTGTTGCTGAATCATTTGAGACTAAGTGGCAGACATGATGACCCTTCACTCCTAAGCACTTCAGCATGTATCTCCAAAGAGTCACAGTGTCTTAGCCCCCATACAATTACTAAATACAATTAACATTGAAAAATATTATTTAACATAAAGTCTATATTCATATTTCATCAGTCATCTCAATTACATCTTTTATTGGGGGCAGGAATGATGCTTTTCCAAACCAGGCTCCAATCCAGGATCACGCATTCAGCGGCCACAGTTCTATAATCTCCTTTAATCAGGAAACAATGACATTGTGAGATTTGAGAACATGGACCAGTTGTTCCATAGACAATGCTTCAGTTTGGGTGTGTCTGATGCAAGCGTACTGTATACACCTAAAAGTACGTCTTTTGCAAACCCAAGACTGTTACAAAACTTATCACAGAAATACAGCAAGGAAAGAAAGCTACATGTTGTGTTTAGGGACTGGTCTGCTTTAAAGTGTCTCCTTAGATCTGCATCAATTTTTCTTTAAAATTCTGACTCACAGGACTTCCTGCTTTCATATCTCACTTGTTCCTCTAATTGTTGTCAGCCAGTCTTCAAACAAAAACATCACATTTATCTATCCTGACTAACTTTCCAAGTCATTTCAAAAGCCATAACCCTAAACCCCACACCTTGCCTTCAGCTTTTGGCAATCATTTGCAGAGTTCCTTTACCTAGTTACAATTCCTTTGAGCCTTCCACAGTAGAGAGTCTGTACTGCTATTTTCATCAGTCTCTTCCACATCAGTCAGAAATGCATCATAGGTGCAGCAAAGAGAAGGACCAAGCAACAGTGACTTAAACAAATAAGAATTTAAGAACATTTTTTTTTCACATAAACAAAATCCACATGAACACAAAGAGGGGAAGTACAGACACTGGGGTCTATTTGAGGGTGGAAGTGGAAGGAGGGAGAGGAGCAGAAAAAATTACTATTGGGTACTAGGCTTAGTAACTGGGTGACAAAATAATCTGAAAAAAAAAAAACCCATGACACGAGTGTAGCTATATAACAATGCTGAACATGTACCCCTGAACCTAAAATAAAAATTTAAAACACACACACACACAAACACACAAACACGCATACACACACACACACACACACACACACACACACACACGCACTCCAGAAGTAAGTAAATGCTTGCTGGCATTGCAGCAGCTATTCAGCCATGCCCTGAGGGTCCTAGGTTCTTCCTACCTTTTCCCATTCCACCATGCTTCAGGCACTGGTTTTTATGTTACATTGAGTCCTAATAGATGGAAAGATGGCTACTGTAGCTCCAGACATTAAGCTCATGTTCAAAGCAGGAAGAAGGGGAAGAGTGACATGAAGCTGGATATTCCCCCACGTATCAGGAAAGCAATGGCCTTTCCAAAAATTTCCCAAGGAGATTTCTAGTTTTTAGGTTTCATGGTCAGAACTGAGTCACAAAGCCACACCTCACTGCCAAGGAAACAGGAAAAGCCAGAAACAGGAGTCACCTGATTGCTTGGGGTAGTCACCTCATCTAATGGTGCAGAACACAATGTCACCACAAGCAAGATGGGGATCCTGTTAATAGAGGAAAATGGGAAACGGAGAATCAGTAGGCAACTAACAGTTTCCCTGAGCCCTCCCAGTCAGTATTTATTCATTCCCCACTTCATTCCATTTCATATTTCTTCTCAGTTTTTCTTCATTTATCTTCTCTCACTAGTATTTCGTCCTGAAGAATAAACTTTCAAACTATTTTTTATTAACAGCCCATCTCCCATCTAGAATCAAATAATATTACAACCACTGGAACTGCCTCCTCTTTTGAAATAGAAGAAAACCTAAAATCCAGCAAGACAGAGGGGCATGCTGAATTTGCCCATCAATTTAATGGCACATCCAAGAATAAAGCAAACTCTACTGAATATCAATATGGTAGTATCTGCCTCTGAGGATTCTTGGTGCATATGTTTGCATTCTGCCCTGTTTGATTCATTTTGCCCCTCCCTTGGGCATTTAGATATAAAGCTTCCCATGAGGTTGGATCCGTTTAGTTCTAGAAACTTCTATAAAGAGAAGAACAAGAGAACCGTCTTTTTATTTTATTTTTTTCAATTTACTTCCTAAATATAAATGAAGGAGAATCTAGAACCACTGTCTTCATTGGAAGTCATTGTTCCAAATGAACCATGAGTCTGAGTTTATAAAGCTGCTATCTCCTATAACTCCGTTGAGAAATTTATCTATTTACATACATCATGTTTGTCTCTGACCTTGTGGATAACTTGGAATGCCCTGTGCAACACAGACATAAAATACTCTGATGAGACAGCATCTCATCCTTGCACTGAAGGATTTCAAAAAAGAGATCACCCAGAATGGACATGGTCAGAGAGGAAGCAAGTTAGAAGGTATAATTAACCTTGATTTTAAAGGGTGAGATCTAAACAGGTGAAAACAGGAAGATATTCAGGAACACTGCCCTAAGTCCAAGAACAGGAAGACAGAAGTATCAATAACCTTTCAGGTCTCATAAGCAAGTCTATATGGGGAATTAATAAGGCACATTGGTTAAGAACACATGTTCTGGAATCAGACGGATCTGCATCTGAATCCCGTTCCCACCACTTACTGGTTCCATGATCTCCAAGCAATTTATTCCTCTATGCTTTCACTTCCTAAACTATAAAATCATGGTAATATTAGTACTTATTTAATGGAGTTTTTATGAAGATAAAGTGAAACAAGCCATGCAATGTGCTTAGCCTGGTGCCTATAATGTATTAAATGCTCAAAAACATGAAAAAAAAAAAAAAAAAAAAACTACTGACCAAAGTGAAAGGAGTCAATGTAATGGACTATTAAGTTTTAAAACTAGGTTGTGGACCTAAGTGTCCATCAACAGATGATGGATAATGAAAATGTGGTATATATACATAATGGAATACTATTCAATCTTTTCAAAGAAAGCTTACAGAACTCATATGTTTATTTCTAGGCCTGTTCAGGTGAGAAATCAGTGTGAGTCTAGCATTGTGATAAGAGATCCTGTGAAAATAGTAAGGGAAATAATAAGTTGGGCTAATGGAGTCATTAGTATGGGAAGGGTATAACCAACATTTTTGGAGTATGGACCCAATAGCTTATTTAGCTGACCTTACTTTAAGACGTGGTGTACTAAGTAGCACAGAGAATTTTGAGTTCTCAGTAGTAGGTTCAATTCCTATGGTTCAGAAATAAGAGGATTTTAACTTCTATTGTTTACTCTATGAAAGTCATTTGTGACATCGTTGAACCTAGAGGACATTATGGTAAGTGAAATAAGCCAGGCACAGAGAAACAACTACTGCAAGATCCTGCTTATTTGTAGAATCTGAACTAGTCAAACTCATGCAAGTAGAATCAAGGCGTGCTGGTTCATGCCTGTAATAACAGCACTTTGGGAGGCAGAGGAGGGCGGATCACGAGGTCAGGAGTTCGAGACCAGACTGGCCAAAATGGTGAAACGTTGTCTCCACTAAAAATACAAAAATTAGCCGGGCATGGTGGTGCATGCCTGTAGTCCCAGCTACTTGGGAGGCTGAGGCAGGAGAATCGCTTGAACCTGGTAGGCAGAGGTTGTGGTGAGCCAAGATCGTGCCATTGCACTCCATTTGAAAAAAAAAAAAAAAAAAGACTTGAATGGTGAGTACGAGGGGCTGGGAAAAAATGGAGAGATGTTGGCCAAAAAACATAACGTTTATTACACTTCTCTGTGTAGCTTAGGTGCATAGGTGCAACAAAGAGAAGGACCAAGCAAATAATCTGTGACTTAAACAAACAAGAATTAAGAACTAAGTTTCAGAGATCTGTCATACCGCATGGTGACTGTGGTTAGGAATAACGTGCTGCATACTTAAAAACTGCTGGTCTCCAATACCTGCCATTTTAAATGCTCCCACCACAAAAAAAAAAAAAAAAAAAAAAAAAAGGCCAGCATGGAAGACGATGAATATGTTAATGGTTTGATTTAATCATTCCACAATGTATACATATATCAAAACACCACATTGCATACCATAAATGTGTACAACTGTTATTTCTCAATTAAAAATAAATACATAAATAAATATAGGCTGGGGCACTGTGGCTCATGCCTGTAATCCCAGCACTTTGGGAGGCCAAGATGAAATCCCAGGAATTCAAGACCAGCCCGGGCAACATAGTGAAACCCTGTCTCTACAAAAAATATAAAAAATTAGCCAGTTGTGGTGGCATGTGCCTGTAGTCCCAGCTACTCAGGAGGCTGAGGTAGGAGGATCGCTTGAGCCCAGGAGGTTGGGGCTACAGTGAGCAGAGATGTACTGTACTCCAGCCTGGATGACCGAGTGAGACCTTGTCACAAAAATAAATATAAAGAAAATTTTCAAAAAATAAAGAGTCACTCAAAAAAACAAAAAAGTAGGTTGAGACCAGTTGGGGACACTTTGACAATAAAGCTGAAGTGTAACCAAAGGAAGTAATTAAAAATGTGTTATCTAGACGTGAGCTAATACACATTCGAATCGCAGTGGAGACAGTAGGAATGGAAATCAGGTGCGAAACGGAAGTGCGATGAAGAAGAAATACAGCTGCCCTTAATTTAGGATCTTTATTCCTTGGCTGCACTACCAGCATTAATCAATAAAACTGACTGTTACCACACCAGTGAGTAGGAATCAAATGTGACATTTGGATAGTCAAGAAAAGAGTTTTGTCATAGTCTGAGACGGATACTAGAAACGTTAAGTACAAAATCCATGGCTAGAAATGCATAAATATGAAACCCCAGCTACTTCGTATGTTGGGAAATATGTACATTTCTTTAATAAATGCTTACTGAATGTGAACTAGTGATTATGACAATATCTCACTCATCTGAGAATCACTTATCCTAGACCCTCAAAAACTTTGATTCATCAAAACCTAAGCATTAAAAAAAAGGGGGGAAACGTCTTGTTTTAGGCCCTCGTGCATAGTTTATTTGCTCTCTTTCACAGAAATCTAACATGTCCAAGCTGTGTTTTTGGCCACAGCAGATTCAAGTTACAAAGTAGAAATGACAATTAGAATAATGAGACTACAGAGGCAGACAAATTAATGATAGTAGAAATGACAGCTCATAGAAAATTGTGATGAAAACTATAAAAAGTTGGCAAGAGTCTGTGGTAAAATTTATAGGACAAAAATGCCTCAAAGGGCCCTAAAGGCATCACTATATTGTTCAACATGGGAACCCAAATTTACAACTAAAGGGTAGTGTTGTGTTCGGCAGATTTTCAAAACTTCAAAAGCAAAGCTAAGCACAAAAATTCTATCCGATGGCTAGGTGCTGTGGCTCACATCTGTATTCCCAGCACATTGGGAGGCTGAGAATTTCAAAAGAGAGACAGATCACCCAGACAATGGTTCTAGATTCTCCTTCATTTATATTTAAAAAGTAAATTAAAAAAAAATAAAAAGATAGTTCTCTTGTCAGTTCTCTTTAGAGAAGTTTCTAGAAATAAACAGCTAAATTGATCCAACCTCATGGGAAGCTTTATATTTAAACACCCAAGGAGGCTGAGGCAGGAGGATCGCTTGAACCCGGGAGTTTGAGACCAGCCTAGGCAACATAGCAAGACCCTGTCTCTGCAAAAATTAAAATTAAAAAATAGCCAGGAGTGATGAGATGCTCCTGAAGTCCCAGCTACTTGGGAGGCTAGGGTAGGAGGATCACCTGAGCCCAGGGGTTTGAGGCTGCAGTGAGCTCCAATCATACCACTGCACTTCTGCCTTGACAATAGAGCAAGATCCTATCTCTTAAAAAATAACAATATCAGAGACACCAGTATGGAAATTTTTTGACAAGTTTTGCTTAATAAAAAAAGAGACAAGAAATGATGATATAAGTGGCACAGATAACTGAATCAAAAAAATATTTTTTGTTTTGTTTTGTCCTGCTTTAAGAAGGGATATGTAACAGCATGTTTTCAGGGAATAAGCCAGGAAAGAGGTAAACATTGGTGGTGCTTAAAAGAGAAAGAGAGAATTGCTAAAATGTATCTAGAGTAGGAGAGAGGGGACAATGGAACTGGAAGCTCAGATGAAGGACTGATAGCGGACAGGGGCAAAGATACCTCATCCATAACCGCAAGGAAGCAGAGACGGGAGGGTAACCAGTGGAGAGAGGCACTGTGGGGATTTTTTTGGGATTCCTGTAATAGTCTCAGTTTCATCACTGAAGTAGGAAGGTGGGAAAGAAGGTGCTGGAGGTTTGAAGAGAGCAGGAATACCATCATCTAGGAAACTGAGAGAGTAAATGGAAGAAGGAACGATACCAGTCAGAACCACTGCTGAGCAGCATTAAGGGCTGCCTAAGATTTGGATCCTGAACTTGAAATGCATCATTGCTTTCCTCCTGCCAAGTTTAGCAACGCAAGTGCAGGGCTGGGAGGCCCAGGGTTGGATGAAACTCAGGTGGTGCCTTTGCCACAAAAGCAAATGACATTTTAAGTCTAAAAGGGGATACATTTTAAATGCTGCAAGTCAATGAAAGCCACATTTGTAAATCTTGACTATTCTGCCCAGAGATCTACCTATTCACTTAATGAAGATTTACTGAATCAAGCTATTTCATGTATACAGAGGACACACGTCTCAAAATCTCAAATTTGAAACCGAAAATGTTTCTTTAGGCCAGGAGCAGTGCCTCATGCCTGTAATCCCAACACTTTGCGAGGCCAAGGTAGGAAGATCACTTGAGGTCAGGAGTTCAAGACCAGCCTGGCCAACATGGGAAAACCCCGACCTCTATTAAAAAAATGCAAAAATCAGCCAGGCGTGTTAGAGCCCACCTGTAGTCCCAGTCACTCAGGAGGCTGAGGCAGGAGAATTGCTTGAACCCAGGAGGCAGAGGTTGTGGTGAGCCAAGATCGTGCCACTGCACTCCAGCCTGGGCAATAAAAGTGAAACTCCGTCTCAAAAAAATGATAATAATAATCCTTGCAGTTAAGAAATTAGTCCTCATAACCAACATGAATGTTCTCCCCGGCATTAGTTGACATGCAGACTTGCAGCTTCTTTCCCGAGTTATCTGTCACAAACAATAATCACTGTTTTCTAAGAAATACAATATGTACACTGGTCCCTCTGTTTGATCATGTCCATCTACTTCTAAAATCTCTTAAAATTGACTTTGAAATCTCCACTAGAAAACAGGCTAGTGAGAGGTAATTAATTGCCTTCTCCGCAAGTGAGCTGCTGTGCCAGGAGTCTAACGATAAAGGGGTAGAAGAGTGTGATCCGTTTCCTTCTCGTCATTAGGATCACGGCCGACACTCTATAACAAAGACAGGTTAACAAGAGCAAAGCATAACAGATTCATTTAATTCGTGTTTTATAGGGCACAGAAGCCTTGAGAAATAAGACACAAAGACCCAAGGTAAAACAGTCCCTATTTTTTTTTTTTTTTTTTTTTTTTGAGACGGAGTCTCACTCTGTCTCCAGGCTGGAGTGCAGTGGTGCCATCTCGGCTCACTGCAACCTCTGCCTCCTGGGTTCAAGCGATTCTCCCGCCTCAGCCTCCAGCGTAGCTGGGATTACAGGTATGCACCACCACATCCAGCTAATTTTTGTATTTTTAGAAGAGACGGGGTTTCACCATATTGGCCAGGATGGTCTCCATCTCTTGACCTTGTGATCCGCCTTGGATTCCCAAAGTGCTGGGATTGCAGGCATGAGCCACCGCACCGGCCAAAACTGTCCCTTTTTGTGCTTAGATTCAAAAACAGTACACGGCCATGTAGAAATGTGATTGTACAAAAGGGGAATGATCTAGTAGTTACAGACTGAGGGGGAAACCAGCAAGGCCTGTCTGTTCAGATTCTTCTTGACCTCTCTGTCTGATATTCTTTCTTCCTAGGTACAGGGTAGGACACCTTCTGGAATATCTTATTATCTACTTTCAGAAAAGTTAGATCAGAGGATTGCTTTATGGCCAACTCTTACACAGAAAGGCAGAGGAAGATTAGAGTCATATTTCTAGGTTTTACGACTGATTTGGGGGAAAGGGATTCTAGTTTCTATGGCTTGCCTTGGGGGAGGAAGAGGACGAGGAGAAAGAAGGGCAGGAGAAGGTCAGAGAGAGATGTCACTTCTGAGCCCCTTCTCATGTCCTCCAGTTCAAAGTACTCAGGGTGCTAAAGTGCCAGACTTTGGGACAGCACTTTCTAAGCCCCAACACTGGCATTCAATGGTTTCCCATTAATTATTCACCAATGTTTTGTTCAGAGTTTTTCATCTGGGCACTATTGACGCTTTTGGACAGACAAATCTTTGTTTGGGGGACTCGCCCTGTGCATTGAGGGATGCTTAGCAGCACCCCTGGACTCTGTCTGTTAGATACCAGTAGCAACCCCAAATTTGTGACAAAAATGTCTCCAAACATTCCCAAAGGTCCCCTGGGTCCAAAATCATCCCTGATTAAGAACCACTAACTTAGTCACACTTTGTTACAAAATATCTAGAGAAAACTCACATTACAAATCAATAATTTTTTTATCTATAGCTGAGAAACCATATTTTTACACTCTTGAATTATCTGTAAATAATGTCAGAGTTTTTTTTATTATTAAAGGAATACTCACTTTTTAAAAACAAGTCAAAATTTTCCCAAGTATAAACTGAAAAGTAAAATCCCCCCTTTCTTCTGCCATTTCTGGTTCAACTTCCCAAAGACGACCACTGTTAGCAGTTTCGTGTTAACGTACCATAATCTTATAAACACAAGTTTGTATGTCTTTTATCTTGTATAAATAAGGGCAAACTATATAGATTATTCTTCAACATGCTTTCTGTAACTTAATGATCTGCCTTGAACACCTTATTACATCAGTGGATATAGACCTTCATTTTTTCAAATTATTGAACTGGATATACCTGTGCTATGAATTTATAGTTCTGTAATTGCACCATATAATTTATTTTTAAATCCTCCATTTAATCATATTTTTGTTTATTTTGTTTCTGGATATCTGAAATCATTATTGACAGACCTGATTTAAGATAAAAATTATCTTCAAAAATAAATGAATCAGGCTAGGCATGGTACCTCACGCCTGTAATCCCAGCACTTTGGGAGGCCAAGGCAGATGGATTGCTTGAGTCCAGGAGTTTGAGACCAGCCTGGGCAACATAGCGAAACCCCATCTCTATTAAAAATACAAAAATGAGCCAATGCTGGTGGCATACATCTGTAATCCCAGTTACTCAGGAGGCTGAGGCAGGAGAATCGCTTGAACCCAGGAGGTGAAAGTTGCAGTGAGCTGAGATCATACCACCGCACACCAGCCTGAGCAACAGAGCTAGATTCCATCTTAAAATTTAAAAAAATCAAATATAGAGAAAGTTTGTCTTTGTGTGTGATTTCCTTTTTTGTTTTCTTTTGTGTTTTGTTGTCTAACTTTACTTCCTAAGAAGGCATTTTAGCAAATTATTCACACACTTTTGATACTGGGGGCAATTATGTAAAGAAAAATAAGTATATTGAATATTTTTCATGGATTGTGAAAGGATCTCTTTTCTTTTTTTTTTTTTTTTAATTATACTTTAAGTTCTGGGGTACATGTGCAGAACATGCAGGTTTGTTACATAGGTATACGTGTCCCATGGTGGTTTGCTCACTCATCAACCCGTCATCTGCATTAGATATTTCTCCTAATGCTATCCCTCCCCTAGCCCCAAACCCCCTGACAGACCCCAGTGTGTGATGCTCCCCTCCCTGTGTCCATGTGTTCTCATTATTCAATGCCCACTTATGAGTGAGAACATGTGGTGTTTGGTTTTCTGTTTCTGTGTTAGTTTGCTGAAAATGATGGTTTCCAGCTTTATCCATGTCCCTGCAAAGGACATGAACTCATCCTTCTTTATGGCTGCATAGTATTCCATGGTGTATATGTGCCACATTTTATGTATCCAGTCTATCATTGATGGGCATTTGGGTTGGTTCCAAGCCTTTGCTATTGTGAACAGTGCTGCAATCTATATATGAGTGCATGTGTCTTTATAGTAGAATGATTTATAATCCTTTGGGTATATACCCAGTAATGGGATTGCTCGGTCAAATGGTATTTCTAATTCTAGATCCTTGAGGAATCGCCACACTGTCTTCCATAACGGTTAAACTAATTTACATTCCCACCAACAGTGTAAAAGTGTTCCTATTTCTCCACATCCTCTCCAGTATCTGTTGTTTCCTTACTGTTTAATGATCGCCAGTCGAACTGGCATGAGATGGTATCTCAATATGGATTTGATTTGCATTTCTCTAATGACCAGTGATAATGAGCTTTTTTCATATATTTTTGTCCACATAAATGTCTTCTTTGGAGAAGTGTTCATTTTTTTTTTTTTTTTCGAGACAGTGTCTCACTCTGTCATCAGCCTGGAGTGCAGTGGCCCAATCTTGGCTCACTGCAACCTCCGCCTCCTGAGTTCAAGCAATTCTCCTGCCTAAGCCTCCCAGGTAGCTGGGACAAAAGCCATGTGCCACTATGCCCGGCTAATTTTTATACTTTTAGTAGAGATGGGGTCTTACCAGGTTTGCTGGGATGGCCTCAATCTCTTGGCCTCATGATCCACCTGCCTCAGCATCCCAAAGTGCTGGGATTACAGGCGTAAGCCACTACACCTGGCCTATGTTCTTTTTTCTTGTAAATTTGTTTAAGTTATTTGTAGGTTCTGGATACCAGTCCTTTATCAGATGGATAGACTGCAAAAATTTTCTCCCATTCTGTAGGCTGCCTGTTCACTCTGATGATAGTTTCTTTTGCTGTGCAAAAGCTCTTTCGTTTAATTAGATCCCATTTGTCAATTTTGGCTTTTGTTGCTACTGCTTTTGGTGTTTTAGTCATGAAGTCTTTGCTCATGCCTATGTCCTGAATGGTATTGCTTAGGTTTTCTTCCAGGGTTTTTATGGTTTTAAGTCTTATATTTAAGTCTTTAATCCTTCTTGAGTTAATTTTTATAAAAGGTGTAAGGAAGAAATCCAGTTTCAGTTTTCTGCATATGGCTAGCCAGTTTTCCCAACATCGTTTATTAAATAGGGAATCATTTCCCCATTGCCTGTTTTTCTCAGGTTTGTCAAAGATCAGGTGGTTGTAGATTTGTGGTGTTATTTCTGAGGCCTCTGTTCTGTTCCATTGTTCTAGATATCCGTTTTGGAACCAGTACCATGCTGTTTTGGTTACCGTAGACTTGTAGTATAGTTTGGAGTCAGGTAGCATGATGCTTTCAGTTTTGTGGGGTTTTTTTGTTTTTGTTTTTGCTTTGGATTATCTTGGCTATACAGGCTCTTTGGTTCCATATGAAATTTAAAGTAGTTTTTTCTAATTCTGTGAAGAAAGTCAATGGTAGTTTGATGGGGATAGCATTAAATCTATAAATTACTTTGGACAGTATGGCCATTTTCACAATATTGATTCTTTCTATCCATGAGCATGGAGTGTTTTTCCATCTGTTTGTGTCCTCTCATTTCTTTGAGCAGCAGTTTGTTGTTCTCCTTGAAGAGGTCCTTCACATCCCTTTAAGTTGTATTCCTGGGTATTTTATTTTCTTTGTAGCAATTGTGAATGGGAGTTCACTCATGATTTGGCTGTCAGTCTATTATTGGTATATAGGAATGCTTGTGGTTTTTGCACATTGGTTTTGTATTCTGAAACTCTGTGGAAGTTGCTTATCAGCTTAAGGAGATTTTGGTCTGAGACAATGGGGTTTTCTATATATACAATCATGTCATCTGCTAACAGAGACAATTTGACTTCCTCTTTTCCTATTTGAATACCCTTTCTTTCTTTCTCTTGCCTGATTGCCCTGGCCAGAATTTCCAATACTATGTTGAGTAGGAATGGTGAGAGAGGGCATCCTTGTCTCGTGCTGGCTTTCAAAGGGAATGCCTCCAGCTTTTGCCCATTCAGAATGATATTGGATGTGGGTTTGTCATAAATAGCTCTTATTATTTTGATGTATGTTCCATCAGTACCTAGTTTATTAAGAGTTTTATCATGAAGAGATGTTGAATTTTATCGTAGGCCTTTTCTGCATCTATTGAGATAATCATGTGGTTTTTGTCATTGGTTCTGTTTATGGGATGGATTACATTTATTGATTTGTGTATGTTGAACCAGCCTTGCATCACAGGGATGAAGCTGACTTGACTGTGGTGGATAAGCTTTTCCAGTATTCAGTTTACCAGTATTTTATTGAGGATTTTTGCATCGATGTTCATCAGCATTATTGGCCTGAAATTTTCTTTTCTTGTTGTGTCTCTGCCAGGTTTTGTTATCAGGATGATGTTGACCTCATAAAATGAGTTACAAAGGAGTTTCTCTCTTTCTATTGTTTGGAATGGTTTCGGAAAGAATGGTACCAGCTTCTTTTTGTATCTCTGGTAAAATTCAGCTGTGAATCTGTCTGGTCCCGGGCTTTTTTTGATTGGTAGGCTATTAATTACTGCCTTAATTTCAGAGCTTGTTATTGGTCTATTCAGGGATTTGACTTCTTCCTGGTTTAGTCTTGGGAAAGTGTATGTGTCCAGAAATTTATCCATTTCGTCTAGATTTTCTAGTTTATTTCCACAGAAGTGTTAATAGTATTCTCTGAAGGTAGTTTATCTTTCTGTGGGATCAGTGGTGATATCCCTTTTATCATTCATTTTTATTGGATCTATTTGATCTTCTCTCTTTTCTTCTTTATTAGTCTGGCTAGCGGTCTATGTATTTTGTTAATCTTTTCATAAAGCCAGCTCCTGGATTCATTGATTTTTTTTGAAGGCTTTTTTTGTGTCTCTATCTCCTTCAGTTCTGCTCTGATCATAGTTATTTCTTGTCTTCTGCTAGCTTTTGAATTTGTTTCCTCTTGTTTCTCTAGTTCTTTTAATTGTGATGTTAGGGTGTCAATTTTAGATCTTTCCTGCTTTCTTCCACGGGCATTTAGTGTTATAAATTTTCCTCTAAACACTGCATTAGCTGTGTCCCAGAGATTCTGGTACATTGTGTCTTTGTTCTCATTGGCTTCAAAGAACTTATTTATTTCTGCCTTAATTTCATTATATACCCAGTAGCCATTCAGGAGCAGGTTGTTCAGTTTCCATGTAGTTGTGCAGTTTTGAGTGAGTTTCTTAATCCTGAGTTCTAATTTGATTGCACTCTGTGGTGTGACAGGCTGTTACGATACCCATTCTTTTGCATTTGCTAAGGAGTGATTTACTTCCAATTATGTGGTCAATTTTAGAATAAGTGTGATGTGGTGCTGGGAAGAATGTATATTCTATTGATTTGGGGTGGAGAGTTCTATAAATGTCTATTAGGTCTGCTTGATCCAGATCTGAGTTCAAGTCCTAGATATTCTTGCTAGTTTTCTGTCTCGTTGATCTGTCTAATATTAAGAATGGGGTGTTAAAGTCTCCCACTATTATTGTGTGGGAGTCTAAGTCTCATTGTAGTTCTCTAAGAACTTGCTTTATGAATCCGAGTGCTCCTGTATTGTGTGCATATATATTTAGGATAGTTAGCTCTTCTTGTTGCATTGATTCCTTTACCATTATTAATGCCCTTCTTTGTCTTTTTTGACCTTTTTGGTTTAAAGTCTGTTTTATCAGAGACTAGGATTGCAACCCCTCCTTTTTTTTTCTTTCCGTTTGCTCGGTATATCTTCCTCCATCCCTTTGTTTTGAGCCCATGTGTGTCTTTGCACATGAGATAGAACTTCTGAATACAGCACACCGATGGGTCTTGACTCTTTATCCAATTTGTCATTCTGTGTTCTTTTAATTGGGACATTTAGCCCATATTCATTTAAGATTAATATTGTTATGTGTGAATTTGATTCTGTCATTATGATGCTAGCTGGTTATTTTGCACATTAGTTGATGCAGTTTCTTCATAGTGTCAATGGTCTTTACATTTCGTTTGTTTTTGCAGTGGCTGTTCTGGCTTTTCCTTTCCTATTTAATGCTTCCTTCAGGAGCTCTTCTAAGGCAGGCCTGGTGGTGACCAAATCCCTCAGTCTTTGCCTTGTCTGTAAAGGATTTTATTTCTCCTTCACTTACGGAGCTTAGTTTGGCTTAGTTTGGCTGGATATGAAATTCTGGGTTAAAAATTCTTTAAGAATGATGACTATTGGCCTCCACTCTCTTCGGGCTTGTAGGCGTTCTGTAGAGAGATCCACTGTGAGGGATGGTGCACTCCAGCCCAGATATTTTGCTTTTCTCATGGTCTTTGTCACCCACAGACCAGGAGATTCCCTCGGATGCCTACGCCACCAGGGCCCTGGGTTTCAAGCACAAAACTGGATGGTCATTTGGGCAGACACTGAGCTAGATGCAGGAGATTTTTTCATACCCCAGTGGTGCCTGAAACACCATCGAGACAGAACCGTTCACTCCCCTGAGAAGGGGGCCGAAGCCAGGGAACCAAGTGGTCTAGCTCAGCAGATCCCAGCCTCACGGAGTCCAGCAAGCAACTGTTGGTAGGAAATCAGTACAACCATTATGGGAAAAAATATGGAGATTCCTCAAAACATTAAAAATAAAGCTACCATATGATCCAGGAATCCTACTCCTGGATACATATCCAAAGGAGATAAAATCAGTATGTTGAAGAGATATCTGCACTCTTATGTTGATTGCAGCACTATTTGCAATAACCAGGATAAAGAATCAACCTAAGTGTCAGACAACAGAATAATGGATTTAAAAAACTGTGACGTATATACATAAAGATATACTTTTCCACCACACAAATACCCAGCCAAAAAAGAATTAAATCTTATTATTTGTGACAACATGGATGAATCTAGTGGACATTATGATAACTAAAATAAGCCAGACACAGAAAGACAAATTCTGCATGATCGCATTCATATGTGAAATTTTTTAAAAAGGTGATACAGATAAAGAGTAGAACAGTAGCGACCAGAGCAGAGAGAAGAATGGGAAGAGGTTGGTCAAAGGATACAAAGTTACAATTGCATAAGAGGAATAAATTATAGTGTTCTATTACACAGTAGAGTGACTATGGTTAACAGTAAATTATTATATATTACGAAATAGCTAAAGAGAGGCTTTTGAATGTTCTCACCACAAAGAAATAAATACATGAGATGATGGATACACTAACTACCTAATTTAATCATTATACAACATAGATATATATGGAAAAATCAAATTGTAGCCCCAAAATATTTATAATTACAATATGTATAATTGACATGTATCAATTTTTTACATAAATAATTTTTAAATGTTTCTGCTGTTGGGATTTAAATGTTTAAGCAGGTTTTCAAGTTGCTGTCAAATATTTAACTAATAATTTAGGTTTATATGTGTTGGAATAGGAACATTTTTTAATTAATTGATAAATTCCCTAAAATATGAGTTTGTTTGTTTAGAGACAGTGTCTCTTTTGTCACCTAAGTTGGAGTCGTTTTTCATTTGGAAAATTTTTTTAATTGATACGTTTTAAAATATGAGTGTGTTCGTTTGTTTGGAGGCAGAGTCTCCTCTGTCACCTAGGCTGGGGGGCAGTAGTACAGTGGTGCCACCAGAGCTCACTGCAGCCTAAAATTCCTGAGCTCCAAGGAATCCTCCAGCCTCAGCCTCCCAAAGCCAGGCTTACAGGCATAAGTCACTGCACCCAGCCAATGAATGGAGATAAGAATATTCAAATTAAAAGCTGTAATTTTAAAAAGCTAATTTTAAGTACCACTAAAAGCAAGATGCATTTACATCAATATTAAGCATTAAGTTATTCCATGCTAAAAGAGCCAAATGCCTCCTCATTGTCATGGAGTCACCTTCACTGACTGTCACCTGCTTCACTGGAACACCACTAGGTGTTTTAATTCAATTCTGAGTTTCATTTGCTACCCAATCTCTGTTAAAATTATTAATTTCCTGATCCAAGTGCCTTGCAAACTCCTATTGCATAGGTATATTCAGATATATTAAATACTTTTTTGATTTGATCAGAAAGCCTTCAAAACAACTTGAGAAATATATCTACTCTTAAGGCACATATTTTTTTGTAAGGTAAGCCTACTAATATCTGCATCACATCCCATTTTCTTAAACTTTTCTATTTCACCTATTTGTTCTTGATCTGAGAAAGGAACTTGCTCTCGCCTTTAGGAGTAAATAAGTTTAATTTTAAAATAAGCAGGAAAAAATATTCAAATTAAGCCATCGCCTTCCTCATTGGTGTCCTCATTCTGTGTGCTCTAAGGCTTGGTCTATACTTTTGCAAATGCACACACAGCCAGAAGGAACACAGAAAGAGTGGAAAGTAGTTGTTTCCTCCAATTAGGCTTCATATCAAGAAATCATTGAGCCTTCCTTATTCATAGCCAAACAACACAGAGTTATAGAGTCATCTCAACAGAGATTCTCAGGAAAGAGAAACCTATTGGAACTGAGAAACGGGTAGAGTAAGGCACGTGTGGTTTGGCATAGCGTATTCAATATTTTAATATAAGTTTATGTTTAGGAAAACCATTTCTCATTCTTTTCTTAATAACTACAAAAAAAATAAAGCTGAACCAAATTTTCTTGGCTGGTGGGGTGCCACAAAAGATATATAGTCTTAAGCAAGGTATATATTCACTCCTATGAGAAATATATCAAAATCTTAGGGAAGTTGTGTAAAAGACATTTGATTGTCAAAACTGAATATACATTTTGAAGGCCTGAGAAATCCTGAATTGATATGAATTCTAGACAAGGCTGCTGTTGGTCCTGTATAGAAAAATTAGCTTTTAGGTACAAGAAAGCCATAAAAATGAAAGTATAATTGAAGAACCAAGCTAAGTGATCAGTAGTTTAAAACTTCTCAATACATTCACAAAATGTACTTATTTAGAACCAATCAATAAGAATAATGCAACCAAATATGAACACAAAAATTTTAAGTGACAGCTGTCGTAACATTAGCTTCAACAGATTTTGAAATCTCACTCTTCATTTAGACAGAGCTGGAAAGATGGTTATTCAAGATCTGTGTGTACAAAAAAAGCCAATCTGGTTGCATAAGTTAGAATGTTGACCATTTACACTGTGTTAAAATTATTACATATTTAACAAAGTTATATGTGCCTTTACTATCATATTTTTAGTTTAAAATGTATTTTGAAAAATAAAATTCTGACTGGGCACAGTGGCTAGGGCCTGTAATCCCAGCACTTTGGGAGGGCAAGGCAGGAGGATTGCTTAAGGCCAGCAGTTTGAGGCTGCAGTGAGCTATGACTGTGCCGCTACACTCTAGCCTAGGCAACAGCAAGACCCTGTCTCAAAAAAATAAAAATGAAATTCTAGTCAAAGACTTGTAAAATCTCATGCACCTTCCTGAAACTCGAATTGTATTCAGCCATGTTTAATACGATTGGATTAATGTAATCACTTATTTTCCAGATGATGAAACTTAAGCTCGAAAAATTCACTGAAGGTCACAGATCTAGGAAGGTGACAAATGAAGGCTAGACACCCTGCCCCATGGCATTGATTCCCAATACTGAGCTCTTTTTTCCTATAGCAGGAATACATGTACTTTAAAAAATAATTTCATATTCCTATTACAGATCCATTATTAAGACAAGTGATTGTGAATTAAATCTCATGGTTGATGTATTTACAACAAAAAGAAAAGCTGCATTTTTCTACTTTAATATGAAGCACAAGATGGTATCATGCAAACTAGGAAGGTAGAATTCTTCATAGAATTGCAGTTGTCTTTTCAATGGCAAATTGGTGTCTTTACAAAATTCTACAATGATTTTTCTGTGGAATACTTCTGTCTGTTGCACTGATATTAGTGAATTTCCATAAGCTTGACAGGTGAAATCAAACTAACCTCAGGTCAGAGAAACATCAGAACTATGAATATACATTCATGTAAAACCAAGTTATATAATGTTTACAAGTTGCTTTACTCAGTATAAGACTCCTTCCCCAAAGAGTAAAAACAACTTCTATCCTCCAGTTCCAGGAAAGGTTACATAATGTCTGCAGGAAGAAAAATGATGTAAAGCTTTTCTCTGGCTTTTTCTCCTTCAGCTGCTTGGATGTTACTAACCCAGGTAGCTACAGGTGATAAAGCTGCCAGGCTGCCTGAGACCATCCTTTGCACTGAGCACATCACATAAAGTATTGTCTACTTATCAGTCCTAACAATATCTTCACACCATAAACCATCTTTTTACTGCCCAGACATTTCCCTTGGGGCTTCCAATAAACTTGGTCCCAGGGAAAGATTCGATAGATAGTTCAGGGATGATTTTTTTTCCCAGTCAGCCCAACAGGGACCACGCATCCCACCAACCCTGAAGGAATTTGTATGGCAATTCACACCCGACGTTCAGACAGCATCCACTCTTACTACTGCTGTCCCTACAAGCCCCATCAGTCTTTCACTTACTCATTCAATCACCCTTTCAAGTAAAATTGCCAACATGAACTTTTTCATGTCTGGAATGAGACTCTGCAGAAAGGACACTTTGGAGTTTCTTGATGTATCAGTTAGGAATACATTTTCTTGCAGCAAAACAAAACCCGACCCGGTGTGGCCTGAACAAAGAAGCGTTTATATTTCTCACCTAAAAAGGAGTCCGAGTAGCCTGATGATTTCGGGGCTGGCATTTTGCAGGTGTCTAATTTCGGGGCTGGCATTTTGCAGGTGTCTGCCTGTGAGTTTTATTGGTCTTTCCAGCATGCGTGTTGGCTCACAGATGCAAAATTGCCGCAGTTTCACACATCATCCCGTCCCGTTCAAGGCAGAAAGAAGGTGGAAGACAACAGCCCCCTCCAGCTCTTTTATCAAGAGAGCTAACATCTCTGGACTTCCTCGGCAGATGTCCACCCATGTCTCACTGGCCAAAACTATGCCCCTTAGCCACCTAGAAGACAGCCAGCTGGGGAAGAATGTCTTTTGCTTTCCAACCTCTTTAATGGAAGGGCAGCAAGAGAGAAGGGTTTTGGGAATCGCCATTGAATCAACGAACCAACAGTGTCTATTATACTTAGGTTTAAAATTAATATGTGTTTATTACAGTAACAAATTCAAAAATCGTGATTCCCTGCAGCCTTTCACTTCAATTTACAAACCTATTTTCTACTTATAAATCTTGTAAAATAAAACCAATCTCCTTCACTTTTTAGTTTCTGTATGTTTAACTCAAGTTGAAAAAATTGAACTTTTAACCAGTCTCATGCAAGACTAAGTATAATGAACTATTTTAAACAATATCTTAAATGTAATGATTAATTTTATAACAAATACAAGTTGAGTATTCTTAATCTGAAATTTTAAAATCTGAAATGTTTCAGACTCTGAAACTTCTTGAGCACTGACAAGACACAGCAGAAAATTCCACATCTGACCTAATGTAATTGGTTGAAGCCAAAAGGCAGTCAAAACTTTGTTTCATGCATAAAATTATTTTAAATATTGTGTAAACTTACTTTCAGGCCATATACATAAAGTATATATGAAACAAATTTTGTGTTTAGATTTGGGTTTCATTTCCAAAATATCTGATTATGCATTTGCAAATATTCCATAATCTGAAAAAAATCTGAAATCTAAAACTCTCCTATTCCCAAGCATTTTGAATAAGGAATACACAACCTGTATTTTTTTTTAATTTTTAATTTTGTGTGTGTGTGTGACAGTCTCACTCTGTCATCCAGGCTAGAGTGCAGTGGCATGATCTTGGCTCACTGCAACCTCCACTTCCTCGATTCAAGTGATTCTTGCTCCTCAGTCTCTCAAGTTGGGATTACAGACAGCCGCTACTATGCATCAGCTATTTTTTGTATTTTTAGTAGAGACGGGATTTCGTCATGTTGGCCAGGCTGGTCTCGACATCCTGATCTCAAGTGATCTGCCCGCATCAGCCTCCCAAAGTGCTGGGATAACAGGCATGAGCCACACTGTACCCAGCCTCAATCTGCATTTTAAGTGTGTGCTTAAAAACTTTAGAAAATCCAATAAAACATATTTTAAATATAGTAAATGTCACGTTATCTTAAATAGTCCAGTGTTGCTTATAAACTTAATCAAATTCTCTTGTAACATAAAATCACAAGTTTGAACTCAATTATCTGTTTTAAATTGAAATTAGTAGGTTCCTCTGTTATTCCTTAATTGCCTAATTCTCTTAATCATAAAAAATACTCGGACCTCCCAATAAGCACAGATTAGTTCCACATTAAAATACAATGACAGCCAGGCGTGGCTCACGCCTGTAATCTAGCATTTTGAGAGGCCAAGGCGGGTGGATCATGAGGTGAGGAGATCAAGACCACCCTGGCTAACATGGTGAAACCCTGTCTCTACTAAAAATACAAAAAATGAGCTGGGCATGGTGGCACACGCCTATAGTCCCAGCTACATGGGAGGCTGAGGCAAGAGAATCACTTGAACCCGGGAGGCAGAGGTTGCAGTGAGCTGAGATCGCGCCATTGCACTCCAGCCTTGCGACAGAGGGAGATTTCATCTCAAAAAAAAAAAAAAAGAAAAAATATAATGCCGATACTATATATTTTACTAATATTATTATCTCTATATTAAAATTTATTTAATAAAATTAAAATTTATCACAGTTTAAAACATACGTATTTATTAAGGGGAGATTTTATCATAACAGATCAACAAAAGTTTCATCTCAAACAAGCTGAGGTTACTTTTGAGCCAACAATTTTTGTATATACCAGGATATAGTATCTTGAGTTTCCTGTAACTTGGATGATTCCACCTGCAGCTTTTGTTAAAGGAACCCTGAGTGCACACCCCTCAGGGGCAGTAGATCTTCAAGTACACATTCCCTGTGTTCATGTTACATCTGTGTCCCAGAGGAAAAACTGTTTCATTGCTCTTATGTTCAAGGACTGGGAACTGCAAATTAAACCACAAGAGGCTGATTTGTATGCCTATGGGAGCTAATCAAAGAAGTAGCTAGCTTGCCAAATGGTTAAAGTTAGACGCTGATATTCCTAACTAAGTAGGGGAAAGGGAGGGGAAGAAAAGGATTCTATGGGAAGAACAATCATTTATTTAGGAAGGACAAAGGGATTTTTCAAATTAAAAACAGGAGATAAAGTTTGTGATGATGTTTGTTTATGCAGGTGCATGTACTCTATCCATCCTTTAAGGGTATGAATTTCCCCAGGGAAGGGATTTATGACAGGTTTACTGTCAGTCTGTCTTTAGGGAAGGATTATTTCCCAGAAGTTTCATATTTTCTGAGAAAGCTTCTTTCTGCATCTTGCATCTGTTGATTCTCAAATGTCTTCACCTTAAAATAATCTTTGTACCAACTCTAGGGTTCTGAGTCGGTCCTCACACCTGTTAAAGAAATTTTCAAAGAAGTAGAAGTGAAAGGAGGAGAAGGAAGAGGAGGAAGAGGAGGCAAAATCATGATATTTACATAAATATTAAATAAAAATGTCTCAAAGACCTCAAAGACTTTAATTCATTTACTAATGAGGGAACCAGTAAAAACATCTTATTAATAACATCTTATTATAATTAATTCTAGGGAGAATTCAACACACACATACACACACACACACACACACACACACACAGGCACACCAGCAGGAATACTGAAATAAATCTGCTTAACACATCCAAAAGAGACCAATAATCTATTGGGCAATAATTAATGTATCTCACAATCTGCATTAATCTGTCATACATAAACTACATTTCTATGAACAATGAATCAATTGCATTACTGCAAGTATTTTACAACTTACAGAGTCGTAAAATACAGTCATGGAACATTTCAGTTAATGGAACAGACCCTGTATATGACAGGGGTCCCATAAGATTACAATGGAGCTGAAAACTTCCTGTTACCTGGTGACATTGTAGCCATTATAACATTATAATGTTATATATACATATATATAATGTGATTATATTATGTAATGTTATGACATTATAATTGCTTTTTAAAAAAATAAACTAATGTAAGGTCTGATCTTAGAAATTTTGTTATTGGGCTACCCAATTTACAGCCTTTAGGAGTCATAAATACAATTCCAACACTAAACTATTCAAAAGTTGGCATTCCAGCCACACCTGAAGGACCCTATCCAACACAATGAGTGATCGCTCACATTCCAATAACAATGTTTTCATATTCTACCCCATAACCTAGCAGTTCCACATGTAGAGATCTTTTGGAAAATCTAGCAGGGTGCAGGGGTGGGGGACATTTTTAAATTGTTACATAGAATTCCTACTGCCTTATAAGGAGATCTAAGCACCTACCTATGGTTATGCAAATATTTGGAAGAAGACTAAATTACTCTGCATGAGAAATAAATGAAGGATACAGGAGCTGAGGGCCGATCCAAAACCCTAAGAACAGTGGTAGCCGGGGAGGCTGGAAGCTCAGGGCTGGAAAAGCTGAATCCCCTTCATCATCCAAGCCAGAGAGACTCTATGAAAAGTCACTCTAAAAAGGATAGTTAAGATAATTTGCACTGAAATATAAACTCTGTTTTCTCTCACCCCCTCAAAATTGCCAACCACTTAAATAAAATTGTCAATGACTGCAGTATTAAGGCCACTTTAGGACAAAAACAGCACTCAGGGCAGATGGATAGCTGGGTTACACAATGGGAGCGTGTTTACTTGCCCCTCTAGGAACTGTTACTTCTGTAACTCTTGGGGCATACTTTTCCAGGGGGACTCAACATCATTTTTTTCTATTAATATGTGTTATTGCACTGTGACTTATTGTTGTCCTTAAGGATATGGTTCCGTATTAAAAAAAATGTTTTTTGCTTTTGATTTTCCCCTTTTTCCTATAAATGTCCTTTACTGGCCCCTTGCCCTTCTGCTTCTCTTCCTAAACAACTGGGTTCTAAAATTATTTGGTGGATCAGAAGAAGGTGTTTTTCTGTGTTGAGTGTGATAGAGAAGCCATAGGGGCCCAGAGAGGAATTTTGGAGTTCCACTGGAGTGAAAAGGGCATCCTTAGAGGGGGCTGGTGCCTGGTCCTAAACAGGGTGGGGAGAGTGCTCATATAAGTGAGAGTCTACACTGAGTAAGGCAAGGAAAGCATCCATGCAGGAAAGAGGATCTGTCAAAACAATAAATATATTAAGTTTAGAAGGAAGGCTTCTCACTGTCAGGAAAGGGAGTACAGATAAGTAAAAAGAGAAAATTGTAACCAGTTGAACAAAATAGGAAGCCATGAGTCTATCTGATAGAAATAAGTAAATGGGCTGGGCGCAGTGGCTCACGCCTGTAATCCCAGCACTTTGGGAGGCCGAGGCAGGCGGATCACGAGGTCAAGAGATCGAGACCATCCTGGTCAACATGGTGAAACCCGTCTCTACTAAAAATACAAAAAAATTAGCTGGGCGTGGTGGTGCGCGCCTGTAGTCCCAGCTACTCGGGAGGCTGAGGCAGGAGAATTGCTCGAACCCAGGAGGCGGAGGTTGCAGTGAGCCGAGGTCGCGCCACTGCACTCCAGCCTGGCGCCTGGTGACGGAATGAGACTCTGTCTCAAAAAAAAAAAAAAAAAAAGGAAATAAGTAAATGAATAAATTAACATTTTGATGAGGAAAGAGATTTTTGCAGTTTCAAAGTACCCCTCTATGAAATGTGTATTAATTGCAAAGAGTAATTCTACACTTCTGGAACTTGGGTGAAATCACTAATAGGACAAATCAATATCTTGTACGACGTGAAAGGTTGAAATGAGCATTACTTGTGTGAATTTCATGTGAATTTCATGCCAAAGATGCATAACCTGAATCTAATTATGGTGGACATCAGACAACCCTAATTCGGGAACATTCTACAAAATAATTGACTTGGATTTTTCAAGTATCAAGGCCATGATAATGAAAAGAAGTTAAAGAAATGTGGCAATTAAATGCAAGGAGTGATTCCAAACCAGATTCTTTTACTATAAAGGACGTTTTGCAGGGGCAATATATAAACTTGAATGTGTTCTGAGGTTTAAATGGTAGTAATAGCTCCATGTTAAATTCCTGATTTTAATGGTTCTATTTACATAGAAAAATGTTCTTGTTTGTAGGAAATACCAAAGTATTTAGCAGTGACAGAGCATCAGGTCAACAACTTACTCTTTCGAATGGTTGGGTAGTGGGGGAAATGTTCTTTATATGATACTTACAATTTCTCTGTCAGTTTGAGATTATCTCAAATTTTAAAGTTACTTTTTTGTTTTTGAGACAGAGTTTTGCTCTTGTTGCCCAGGCTGGAGTGCAGTGGTGCAATCTTGGCTCACTGCAACCTTCAGCTCCTGGGTTCAAGTGATTCTCCTGCCTTGGCCTCCTGAGTAGCTGGGATTATAGGCACCTGTCACCACACCCAGCTAATTTTTTGTATTTTTAGTAGAGACGGAGTTTCATCATGTTGCCTAGGCTGGTCTTGAACTCCTAACCTCAGATATCCACCTAACTTGACCTCCCAAAGTTCTGGGATTACAGGCATGATCCCTGTAATTACAGGGATTACTCTATTTTGCCACCACGCCTGGCCCAAAAGTTAATTTTAAAATATCACTTAAAAATATTTAAGATTCCTGATATAGCTGTTGAATCATAATGTTATGAAAATGTAGGACTAATTTCATGATACAATCATTCAGGAACCATATCTACCACTAAATATAAATTTTAAAGACAGGACATAAAAGCATAATATTCAGAAAAGAAGTTAGGTGGAGAAGAAGATTCAAGAGAGCTGCATGAAAACACAGGCAGGTATGTCCAATTAAAACATCTTCAAAGTATCTGTGGCTGGAGGCTGACAATTCATCAAAGAATTTTTCTTAAAATCTTAGTGTTTGCCAGACACAGTGGCTCACACCTGGCAAACTTTGGGAGGCCAAGTTGGAGTTAGAGACCAGCCTGGCCAACATGGTAAAACGTTGTCTCTGCTAAAAATAAAACAAATTAGCCAGGCATGGTGGTGTGCCCCTGTAATCCCAGCTACTCGGGAGAGTGAGGCAGGAGAATCACTTGAACCCAGGAGGCGGAGGTTGCAGTGAGCAGAAATCGCGCCACTGCACCCCAGACTGGATGACAGGGTGAGACTCTGTCTCAAAAAAAAAAACCAAAAAACAAAAGAAACTTGGTGTTTAAAATGTTCTTAATAAATTAATAAAGATATTAAAAGTCAGTCTCAACACAGATCGATTTATTTATATGTATGCTTGAGATCACTGAAATATGTGATCTTCTACCAGTAATGGCCTTTGGCGTGCAAATCTCTTCTTTTGATTTTGTTTTAAACAATTGGTTGAAAAAAGATTGATTAATTTTGAATAATTTCACAGTTGAGAACATTATTTATAGCACAGGTCATTATTACATAGATTTGACTATGTCCTTCATCAAATTATGTGCTCTGAAATGACTACATACAGTCAAAGCCTGTCATATCTGGATTCTTCTCTATGAGAATGTGAATTGCCCTGTTGTTAAGTCCCTCTGTACTTCATAAAGGAAGTCGTCACTTTTACCTTTTTCATGCTTTGACCATTGACCCCCAAATGCATTTTTACATAATAAACTTTAATTATTCAAACTATTCTGTTCTTATATCTTCATAAGCATTACAGTTAATATGTGGCCAGCACAAAAACCTGCACACCGATGTTTATATCAGTTTATTCATAATTGCCAAAACTTAGAAGCAACCAAGATGTCTTTCAGTAAGTGAATAGATAAATATATATTACTAAGTGTGAGAAGCCAGTTTGAAAAGGCTGTATACTGCATGATTCCAATGACATAACATTCTGGAAAAAGAAGAACAGTAAATCATTCTGGAACAGAATGGAACAGACATAACATTCTGGAAACAGACAACATTCTGGAAAAAGGAGACGGTAAAACGTTCAGTGGTTACCAGGAGTTAGCGGGGAGGAAGGGATAAATAGACAGAGCCCAGAGGACTTTTAGGGCAGTGAAACTACTCTGTGTGATACTATAATGGTGGATACATGTCACTATGTATTTGTCCAAACACATAGAATATACAACATCAAGAGTGAACCCCCATGAAAACTACAGGCTTTGGGTGACAATGATGAGTCAATGCAGGTTCATCAATTCCAACAAATGCACCACTCTGGACTGGGGAGGTTGTTGATGGTGGAGGAGGCTGTGCACGAGACAGGAAATATATGGGCACTCTCTGTACCTTTCACTCTATTTCGCTGTGAACCTAAAATAGCTATAAAAAATCAAGTCTGCTTTTTAAAATGACATCATCGTCCTTCAAAGTCAGAATAGGATGGTTATGTAAAATGTTTTCAAATATTCATACCTTTCAATTGTTTATGGAACAATTTTTACTCTTTAAGTTTGTCTCCTCTAATTTTACTATTCAACAAGTAATTTTCAGCATCCCTAATGAGAGATACAAACAAATAACGACATAGGCTTTGTTTATAATGAGTGTTCTTTTTTGTAGCGGGGATAAGATTAAAGCATTCAAAACAATTGGACAACCAATATGTGATGAAATTTAATTAATTGCTGGTTAGTGTAAATGGGTGAGTCTGGGGCAAAGAGGTTAAAGTGGACTGCTTTTTGAAGTACTGATAGTTTTGAAGTTCTTATAGCTCTCTTCATTCTATTAAATGTTTATTTGTAGGGGTATAAATACAGCAAATCAGAAAATATTTCAAAACTTTAGTCTTTAAATTAGCTTGGACACTTAAACACATTCTTTCCTAGAAACATGATTGCAAATAATGACCAATTTTTCATCAAAAAAGGAAGTAAAAAAATATTTATTAATAGAATTTTAATAGGAGTAGAGTCTCACCTAGATGTAAGCCAATAAAGTCTAAGTCAGGAATTCCAACAAGGCTGGAGCCCAAATTTCAGGAGGAAGTGATGGTGGTTAGGGGGAGTGGTAGTGATGGAGAAGGAGTTCCAGAAGTTGGGGGAGGTATGAAAAACCAGAATGAGACTTCTGGATTGAAGATGGGGTTTTAACTGCACATTCTTACTCATAGGCAGGTGCTGAACAATGAGAACACATGGACACAGGGAGGGGAGCATCACGCACTGGGGTCTGTTGGGGGGGATGGGGAGGGGCAGCAGAGGGTAGGGAGGTTGGGGAGGGATAACATAGGGAGAAATGCCATATATGGGTGATGGGGGGATGGAGGCAGCAAACCACATTGCCATGTATATACCTATGCAACAATCCTCCATGATCTGCACATGTACCCCAGAACCTAAAGCACAATAAAAAAATTAAATTAAATTAAATTAAAATTTTAAAAATAAGAAGAAGATGGAGTTTTAAAAAGGCTGAGTGGTGATGAGTGGCCCAGTGTTGAGCTGAGTTAGAAAACACACGTGGTGAGGCCCTTGGGGAAGGATGGAAATGAAGGCTAATGAGCTATCTGTCTTCCTGCACACTACTGTTCCCTCAGAGTCTCAGTAGTGGCGCTGCTATGCTTCCAGCTGGTCAAGCCAGTTCAGAAGATTCTGTCCGATCTACCCCTAAATTACATGTCAAATACGTTCACTTTTCTCCTCTCTGCTGACACCATTCGAGACCTGGAGCACTGCAAAGTTTCCTAATCGGCAGCCCAGCTTTCCCTCTTACCCTCCCCTCAAGTCTCCTACCCAACATCACCCCACCCCAGTAGCCAGAATTATGTGAACAAAACACATCAGTTTCCTAAGTGACCCCTTGGCTTCAAATCCTTCATTGATTCCCCTTTGCATTTTAAATAAAACCCAAACTTCTTGCCTTTGCCCAAAGGTACTTCTCTACCCCATCATTCTCAGCTCATGTCACTCATTCCTGCTCGCTGGGCTCCATCACCACAACCTTCCCAGAGTTCCCTGACCCTCAGCTTGAAACCTCTTCCTCACCACTTCAACCACCACCACCACCTCCCCACTTCTACCTCCCCTACTCTCATGGATGATTTCCTTTTCTTCCTCCAGGTCTCAGCTTAAATGGCACCATTTTACAGAGGCCTCTCGCTAACTACCACATGTACAAAGCCCCAGCACACAGTTATTTTCCATGATATCACCTATTTTCTTTCTTTTGGGATCTCTCCATAAATTGTAATTATTTATTAACTTGTTCAATGTATCCTCCCTGGGAGATGGTAATCTCCCCTAGAGCAGGAACTGTCTCATTCAATGCTGCATGTATAAAACCTTGCACATGACAACTATCCAATACAGAAATGATCACATGCACCTGCTTTCCTGTTATCTTCTATGTCTTCTTCTTCCTCTAATACTAATACAGAAGTTTTTAAGAAATTATTTTAGGCAGTTAGAAAATGCAAAAGAGGTGGGGCACTATGGCTCACACCTATTGTCCCAGAATTTTGGGAGACTAAGGTGGGCAGATCACCTGAGATCAGGAGTTCAAGACCAGCCTAACCAACATGGTGAAACCCTATCTCTACTAAAAATACAAAATTAGCCAGGTATGGTGGTGCATGCCTGTAATCCCAGCTACTTGGGAGGCTGAGGCAGTAGAATCACTTGAACCCAGGAGGCAGAGATTGCAGTGAGCCAACATTGTGCCATTGCACTCCAGCCTGGGCAACAAGAGCAAAACTCCATTTCAAAAAAAAAAAGAAGAAAAAAAGAAAGAAAGGGTAAGAGGGTTCTCAGTGGAATTTTCCTTTAATAAAAAGCAGTCCCAGACCATTTCTTTTCTAACAGAAAGCCTGAAAAATCAAGCTGCAAGCGCAGATATGCAAGCTAGAAGCTTTCATATGTAAATGCCAGCAGCTGTACCTGGACGCCAGACATATTCAGTATGATGATTCCCACTCCTTTTTCCTTGTCACCACATATGTGGGTGTCATGGCACCAGCCAGGAAAAGCCACAGTGCAGGTGTCATGGCAGCAGCCAGGTAGAAGTCATATTTGCATAATAAAGGATTAGGGTGGGAGGGCCATTCTTTCTGGTCTTTTCCTGCAGGCTATGTAAATGGCACACCTGGTCAAACCAATCTCCTGGGCTCTGTGTAAATCAGTCAGGGCCTCCTCAAGATTCTGTACAAAATCAGTCATGGTCTACCCCAAAACCCAGAAACCCTCTTTTGGGTGACCTGCTTTCTCAGCATGAAGAAGCTTTCTCTCTCTCTTTCTTCTTTTTTGTCTACTAAACTTTCCTCTCCTTAACCTCTCCTTAACCCACTCCATGTCCTTAATCATCTTGGCCTGAGACAATGAACTACAGGTACTTCCCCAGACAATGAAATCGTTTCAGTACCACATCAGCCTTGATTCTGAGCCCACAGTAAGAATACAACAAATTTCTGTTTTTCAAAGCATTGGCTGAAAATTGTTTGTAGAAGGTAATTGGATTGAACTGTAAAGTGTGGGCAGACATTTCATAAAAGAGATGAATGGAAAAGACATTCCGGGGGAAAGAGCATGAAAAAAGGCAAAGAGGAAAATTTTAGTGTCTTCTGGAATCATGGAAAAGAACACCCTAAGAGGTGAAGGTTCCTGGAAAATAATTGGCATCAGGGTTGTATAAACCAGGATGAGAAAGACAAATGATAATAAAATGTCAGGGGGAAACTGCTCTTTGCCATGCCTTTGTATTAATTGCCTTCAAACTTTGTGTCTTCTCCCCTTTTCCTCAGTTTCTCATGGGGGTGGACAGGATGTCAAGTGCTCCCTTGGCTATTTCCCCTGTGGGAACGTCACAAAGTGCTTGCCTCAGCTCCTGCACTGTAACGGTGTGGACGACTGCGGGAATCAGGCCGATGAGGACGACTGTGGTGAGTGAAGCCCCTGCAGTCACGGTGAGAGAAAGGGGCAGAAAGGACTGAAGGTGAAGTTGCTTAGACTTCTCTCAACAAAAAGAGAAATGGGAAAAAGAAAACCAAATTGAAATACAAGACATATGTCGCTTAAGGAAATCTTACACTTATTTCAGTAGCTTACAATATTCACTCTTTTTTTTTTTAAGACAGGATCTCGCTCTGTCGCCCAGGCTGGAGTGCAATAGCGCAATCTCGGCTCACTGCAACCTCTGCCTCCCGGGTTCAAGCGATTCTCCTGCCTCAGCCTCCCGAGTAGCTGGGATTACAGGCACGCGCCACCACGCTGGGCTAATTTTTGTATTTCTTTTTTTTAATAGAGACGGGGTTTCGGTATGTTAGTCAGACTGGTCTCAAACTCCTGACCTCGTGATCCGCCAGCATCGGCCTCTTAAAGCGCTGGGATTACAGGCATGAGTCACCGCGCCCAGCCTGTATCCACTCTTTTCTACGTAATAGTATCACAGCCAATATTTCAGGCAGTAGTGATTGCACATAGAGTAAGTTTTAACCAAGATTATCCAACCCGCAGCCCACAGGCCACATGCAACCCAGGATGCCTTTCAGTGTGACCCAATACAAATCCATCAGGTTTCTGAAAGTATTTGATTTTTCTGTGATTTTTTTTTAAGCTCACCAGCCATCGTTAGTGTAAGTCATTTTATGTGTGGCCCAAGACAACTCTTCCAGTGTGGCCCAGGGAAGCCCAAAGATTGGACACCCCTGTAATAACCCACCACACCTGCCCAGATAAGGTGTTAGAGGCAGAATGCTGGTGAAATTGAGAATACGGGCTCTGGAGCCACACTGCGCAAGTTTGAACCTGGGTACAAGAATAACCCATTATGTAAACTTGAGAACATTTTGTAACCGCTCCGTGCCTCAGTTTCCTCATTTTATAAAAGGGCGTGGTAATTGTGCCTATACTGTAAGAATTCAGGAAGATTGAGTGTAAAGAATGAGAAGACTGCTGGGCATCTCGGAGGTGTTATCTAAGTGTTGGATGCTATTGCTCTTCCTTATCTTTGGGAAGTGAGTCCTCCTAAAAGGGACAAAACAAACAGTATGTAAACATAACTTACTTACTATTTAACCAATGACCATACCTACGGATTTATAAAGCCGGTAAGTAGGGGTTCTGGCCAGTTTCAATATCTGGGAAAATAGCTTTCTGTTAGCATTTTGTTCAAACTTCTGAAGCTTTAAAAATACAAAGTTAGAACCTGAATTGTTTGGATCTGAGTCACTGGGAAACTAAGCTCGGTTAATAGTGTAAAATAGATTCCTCACATGCCAAGAAATAAGGTATTATTTTGGGAGGACAAAAGGATGCATAACTGTCCTATCCAAGCAAGTTGGAAGGAAAGCACCACACTCTGAGTTCCAGTTGTGAGTCCTTTATAGCCAGCGACCAAGAGACAGCTAACGCTCAAAATTCTCTCAGCTCCAAAGAAGGAGCTTGATTTCTTTTTATACCTTGCTTAAGATAGGACAGGGGGAGCCTAGCTGAGACAGAATTTACAGAAGCAGACCAAGCAAGTTAGATAAAGAGGCTGGTTACCAAGAGGGGTATTCGGTACTTGCCATACAATCAATTAAGGGGGTATTCACAATAGCAAGTGGGCTTGCAAGCAAGATGTGGTTACAATGGTTATATGCCTCTATAGTTCTAAGCACAGCATGACCCAGCACAGTAGTATGACCCAGATATGCACTGAAGGGAGAAATGGCAGGAGGGGTGAGGCAGAGGTTAAGATGGAGTCTGTCTGGCTCTCAGCAAGATGGAGTCTGTCAGGCTAACACAGGGTAGGTTAGCACATAACAATGTTAATAGGCAAAGGGTCTCATAAATAATATATGCTAATGAGGTCTTGCTGTGATCACTTCCACAGGAATTTCAAGCTTTTTAAGAAACCACCTTGAAGGAATTAAATTTTTGTTAACATAAAATAAGATGAATACCAGGCTTGAAAATCCTCCTACCTGAAAAAAATCAGCTAGGCCACACAAGCAAAACTTAACTGAGCTTATGTCTTGAAGGTAACTGAAACAGGTTGTTTCTTGTAAATGTCTCTAATAATCACAAGCAAAACTTAAATCATCTTTCTAAAATGGTATAAGGTAAATCACTTTTAACCAATCCCCTATCACCTGGAAACCCCATTGTAAAAACCAGTCATGGAAAAGGGTGAAGAACTTCCTCATTTTCACTTTATGAGCCATCCTGTAATACATGCCTCTGAGCTTTCTTACTGCCTGGGCTGACGTCCCCCTGATATCGAGCTGTACTTTCTCTTGCTGTATGATAATAAACTTTTAAATTTTTCTAACTTGATCTGATTTTATTTTTGATGCTTCTTAGTTTGAAACACTGTTTCTATGTGGTGGGAGTAACTCAAGTATAACCACACCATCTAAACTAGTGAGCTTAAGCTGCAATTGTAGTTGATTTGGATGGCTATAAATATGTTTTCATTTTTTAAAAAAAAATCATGTTAAAATAAATTAATATTACATAATTTTTTTAATTAGATGAAACAGTGTTCTGCCCACCGCCAGCCAGTTCCTCCTCAACCTGCTGGCAATTCAAATATAGAGTTCTAAACAGAGCAACAGGAAAACTTCACTCCAATTAAAATGGCAGCGGGAAGCAGGAAAGGAAGGTGGTAGGAGTAGCAAATTTACCACCAAATGTAGCTTCTCAGTGGAAAAATCTTGGGAACTCTAGCTTTAGCGCTAACTTTAAAGAGGCCAAGTGGCAAAAGTAGCAATCCTTCCAATAATAATCCTTAAAATCATGCACGCGTCTCAGGATTCACCAAAAAGCAAATTTAGACAGAGGCAATAGGGCGTTGGGATTTTAGAGAGCAAGTTCCATAGTCAGAGTTAAATTCTAGCTATAAAGGAAGGCCAAAAAAATGGCAGTTTTCTTTTCTATAAAAGGGGAGTAGTAAGAGTACCCATGTTCGTGGGTTGTTAACAGGATTCCATGAGACAGTGATGTATCTGAGGTGCTTAGCAGGATACAGGTGCTATGGACTAAATGCTTGTGTCCCCCATGAAGTTCATATGTTGAAGCCCTATCACCCAATGTGATAGGATTTGGAGGTGGGAATTTGGGGATATAATTAGGAATACATGAGGTCGTAAAGGTGGATTAGTATCCTTATGAGTCCTAAAGGAGCTTGCTTCATCTCTCCACCATGCAAGGAAACAACAAGAAAACTGTTGTCTGTGAACCAGAAAGTGGGCCATCACTAGGCATGACTTTACCAGCACCTTGATCTTGGACCTTCCAGTTTCTAGAACTATGAGAAATAAACGTACATGTTTAAGCCACCCAATCTATGCTACTTAGTTATAGTAACCTGAGCTAAGACACTAGGACATGAAATAGCATTCAATAAATGTTACCTAGTCTATCAATTAGTTGTAGTTATTTTATGAACATAATGGCCTAAAAATAACCATTATTTAGCTTATAATTCTTGGGGTCAGCAGTTTTGGATGGACTCCACTGAGATCAACTAGGCAATTCCGGTCTCGGCCAGATTTTCTCATGCACCTGCAGTCATCTGTGGATCAGCTATGCCATGATGCCTGGGACCTTGTCTGAGTCCTTCATTCACCATTGCCAACATCTGAAAACCCTCAAGTCCGGTTTTGGAAAACTGGGGAAAGAGGGACACGTCTATGTAAAAAATAACTATTTCAATTTGTTGCTGATCTTCTTATGCCAGAATCACATAATTTTCCTGAAATTCACCTAGACTAGTAGATCTCCAAAAGTGGTCCTGAGACCAAATTCATCAATATCACCCAGGAAATTGTTAGAAACACAAATTTTGGCCAGGCCCAGTGACTCACACCTGTAAAATCCCGGCAGTTTCAGAGGTCAAAGTGGGAAGATTGCTTGAGCCCAGGAGTTGGGAGACCAGCCTGGGCAACATGTCAAAAACCTCTTAATTTAAAAAAAGAAAAGAAAAAGTAATTATTTAAAAATATTTATATAAAACTTTTTAAAAAGAATAGAAATTCTCAGGTTCCATCCCAGACCTATTGAATGAAAAGCTCTGTTTCAATAAGAGCCTTGTGTCATTCTAATACACACTAAGTTTTGAGAACCATGAACCTAAACCCAATGAGCAGAAAATCAGGAATGCATGCAAAATGGTAGCAATGGCAGAGATACATTAGAATCAAGTTTTCCATATGGTAAGTAAGCATTCTAACTTGCTCATGAACTCCATTATTATCAATTATCTACAATTTTAGCTCCTCTAAGAAAACCGATGATACTCTACTGTGACAGACACCTAGAAATAGAAAAAAAAAATCTCTGTTCAAAACCTCAAAGGTCCCCAGTTGGCATGATGGCTGCTGTCCGTGCAAAAATAGGCTGGAACTTTCCAGGAAGGATGGCAGAATTTCATCACCATCTTTTGAGTCCAGGTGATGGAAAAATTATGAGATGCAGTTATTTTTGCTTGTCTCTAATTGCTTTAATTTCCCTTGCCAGCTGTGTGGTTTTTTCCTTCGTTTCATAGTATCTGGATCATTTATGCTTCCAAGGCTGTTCTCTTTTTTTTCTTTCTTTTTTTTGAGATGCAGTTTCACTCTGTCGCCCAGGCTGGAGTGCAGTCGTGCGATCTCAAGTCACTGCAACCTCCACCTCCTGGAGTCAAGTGATTCTCCTGCCTCAGCCTCCCTAGTAGCTGGGACTACAGGCATGGACCACCACACCTGGCTAATTTTTTGTATTTTTAGTAGAGACTGGGTTTCACTGTGTTAGCCAGAATGATCTCAATCTCCTGACCTCATTATCTACCCACGTCAACCTCCCAAAGTGCTGGGATTGCAAGCGTGAGCCACCATGCCTGGCTTTTATAACAACTTTGATCCTTACTGGTAAGCTTCAATATAGAAATGTATAGATGTTTCCTGAGTTACGCCATTTTATATAATTCCCATATAATTCCGTATGTTTTTTGCCATGTGTCACTAATCCATTCTCTACTCAGAACTGTCATAGACACAATCAAACAGCATAAGGACCAAAAAAAAATTTTCTAAGTCATCAGAGCAGGGTTTGAGGTGGCAATGACAAACCCAAAAAGGAGGGAACTTTCAGTTTTTCAGCTAGAACTCTGATACCTGGGAGAGTACATCTGGGCAAATACCAAAGCAACCTGGTAACAAAAGTTGAGGATTCTTCTTTAGGAATCATTTGTGTTCATTCTCAAATGAACGCAAACTCAGTAGTAGAAATGTTAAAGAAGCATCGGATTCTCAGACGCTATTAAATTAGTTCACTACATCTAGGTTTCTATTTAAAAGAAACTCTTTGCATTTCCAGATTAGAATTTGCTCTGGCATTCCTTCTCTTGTAAACAGAAGGCTGTGCTCAATGAGGGCTCCCCCTCACGGTTCCATTAACCAAACCTTATCCTAGAGGCAGGTTGAATGACTGACTATGCTGAGAAGACCGGCATTCTGGTACCTCTCCTCTGTGCTCTTGTTCTGTAGCACTTTAGCAGCCTTGTCTGCAGGAAAAGGATAAAGGCCTTTGTCAGTCTGTTTACATACTAGCAATTCTGTAACCCCCAGGGGAAATGAAAAACCTCTTCTAATACATTTTGGGTAGTTCAGTGCATTAGTACCTGCCAAAAATTAACATGCAAATAATGTGAACTTATTTGCAAATAGGGTTTTTGCAAATACAATGCAGGTAAAGACTGACATCATACTTGATCAGGGTGGGCCCTAGACCCAATGACAGTGTCCTTGCAAGTGAGAGAGAAGTCATTCACCTTCAGGAGACAGCATTAATCTATTAATGAGTGACCCCCAATCGTGATCCAAACTAGGCCCCACCTCCCAATACTCCTAATACCACCACATTGGGGATTCCATTTCAACATGGGGTTGGGTGGGAACAAACATCCAAACTATAGTAGTAGACATGACAACGGTTCAACTTCTCGAGTGAGTAAGAAATGTAAATCTTTATTTTCCTGTGGCCAAAGTTAATTTATGCTACAAGTCTCCTTTGTTCCAAGAGGTGGAAGTCGAAACCAAGGCAGTTAAAAGGTCTGATTCATTTCCCTTCACCTGGGATTGCAATTGAGCTCAGCAGTCTCTGTGGTGCCAGGACATTGTATAGGGGATCTGATTGTCTGTTATCAGCTGAGGATAGCAGCATCCTCTAAGATGTGCATAAATCTATCTGGTCCTCTGCCATAAGTCACCACTCTGTCATCTCCTGCCTGTCTTAGGCACTTCCACATCCAGTGCCTCTCCTGTCTACATCTGTGGCATTCTGGGGCTCACAGGAAACATTTAGTACTCCTGAGTCAGGCTGAGCCCAGGAGAACTTTCAGGCTCATATTTAGGTCCATCTGCCTAGGCCCTTATGGCCATTTATACTCCACTATTCCCATGTCAAGCCACAGTGTGCAGTACTTCTGTGGGTCCTACCATACCTGTGGCCTCTACTTAGCAAAGAACATCAGGCTGCCCCTGCCCCAGAGCCCAGAAACCAATGTGGGAAACGTGTGGTCTCCCCTAGATTCAGCCCAAGGAGGAAGGAAGGAAGAAAGATCCCTCCACTCTCTCTTTCTGGTGCAAGGTTTTTGTTCAGTCTGAGAACAGCAAAGCTCAGCTCTTCTCTTTTTTGGTTTTCCAAATCTATTGTCAATGATCAAATTTAAACATTTATAAATCAAATACCAAGAAATTTGACTCCCTTACTATCTGTAAACCTCTGTGTCATCCCTTTCATGCAGTTAAAGTGGGAAATTCTAGCTGTCTAGGATAGGAAAAGGGGCAGAAAGTGCAAGGAATTTAAGAGAAGGAAAACTTTGTTAATGCCCCAGAGCGTTTTTCCCATCACTGGCCTGGCACTTACTAATCCATGAAATTAGATAAGCAGTACTTATTTATGGGTGCGTTGGTGATGATACATGTTTTCAGATAAGATTACAAGAATGTTTGAAGTCCATCAAACACTTTTTAAATTTTTAATTGGTCCTGCCTTTAAAATTCTGGAACATTAATTATTCCTTCATTTCCAACATACAATTTTTGATATAACTATCAGAATGATGGCAATGCCAGGTGGTTTGCTGGCGATGTTAGCTGTTCTCATTTTAGAGTATTCCACTGAAGTTGGTGGTTTGTCTTTTTTTCAAGTTAAAAACACAGAAGGATGCACGTTGCATGCCTGTATCAAAATATCTTATATACCCTATAAATATATACACCTACCATGTACCCAAAAAAGTTAAAAATGTAAATAAAACACAGGAGGAAAAGTGACGTGGGCCATAAATATGTATATTAAAGTATAATCATGCATTGTATTTTCAGAATTTTCTGGTTTCCTATTTATTATTCTCAAAATAACATTGCAAATACCTAAGTAGCTGTACTTTAGGCTTTTCTGAAAATGCAGAGCTAGCTTTAACCTCAAATTTGTTTATTTGTGTTTATCCAGTGATATTTACACAATGTATGGGTTATCATCACAAAGATTTTCCTCTCAGAACACTGCCTCTTATACAGGACACAAAATGTAATTCATTAGTGGCCTCAAATTCCTTTAAAAGATGCCCAGGATAATGTCATATCCTTTGATTTCCATAAAGAGTTATTTCCAAAGTATTAAGACCCCAAAAAAGGTATATATATTCTGTCCCGCAAACTTATATTGTCATTAATTTTAAAGAAACTCCACACAGTTTGATGAATTGCTCTGCTGGCCAGGCTGCATTTCAAGGTTTACCTTAGTGGCCCAGTGCACCTCTGCTCTTGGGGATAATAACCTCATTTTACTTTATGAGCAAAAGATGTTCCACTGTGTTCCAAGAATGAGTACTGAAAGTTGAGTAAATATGTGAGAATCAGCAACACTCCGCTTTGGCAGGGTGTAGTGGCTCACGCCTGTAATCCCAGAACTTTGGGAAGCCTAGGCCATCAGATCACCTGAGGCCAGGAGTTCAAGTCCAGGCTGGCCAACATGGTGAAACCACATCTCTACTAAAAATACAAAACATTAGCCAGACATGGTGGCATATGCCTGTAATCTCAGCTACTCGGGAGGCTGAAGCAGGAGAATCACTTGAACCCGGGAGGTGGAGGTGGCATTGAGCTGAGATTGCACCATTGTACTCCAGCCTGGGCAGCAAGAGAGAAACTCCATGTCAAAAAAAAAAAAAAAAAAAAAAAAAAAAGAAAGAAGGAAAGAGATGTTCCACTCTGCATAAATCCAAGCCTTATAAATTATAAATTACTCATTATCAATAAGCATGTATACTTAGTAAACTATCAGATTTAGCCTTTCATTTTCATAAATGATCATACCATTTAACACGACATCATCACACACTCTTTGTTCTGGCCTCTTCTCTGACAGAGACATAAGTTCCTCGACTAAACATCAAGGGAGCCCAGGAGTGGCCCTGCAAATCCACAGGAACGTTTCTGAGGACTACCTGCATCTGAGCCACCTGGGGGGCTGGTAAAAGATGCTGAGTCCTAACCCCCTACCCCAGAAATGCTAATCTAGTAAGTAGGAGTAAAGCCCAAGCATCTGCATTCACAGGCAGTGGAGATAATTTTATCATCTACTTCATAACACCTAGAAAATGATTAGTCTAAATCAGAAGTTTTTAACGTTGGCAGGCATCTAATCACTTGAGGCTTGTTAAAACACAGATCGCTGGGCTCTCAGGTTGCAGTTTCTAATTCAGTGCCTCTGAGATAAGGCCCAAGAATTTGCTTTTCTTTCAAGTTCCCAGGTGCTGCTGCTGCTGCTGGTCCCAGATGTACACTATGAAAACCACTGATCTAGACAAATAGTCTTTCTTGTGCAAATGCAAAAACAAATATTTTTCAAAATGCACTAATAGGTGTCACATAGAAAGAGTTAAATTAAAGCTATTTCTTTATTGCCTGAGTTCTCATTTCATCATACCAGCATGCATTATTAATTCCAAGTGGGGATATAGGATGCAGCATTTCCCAAACATATTTTACCATAAAACTCTCTTCTCAAGGATAATCCTGCGAAGCTATTTCAGAAAATCCTGATAAAGCATTATGACCAGTTAATGCACCCAGGAAACTTGGGTGCTTTATCAGGCTTTTCTGTCCCCAACCAAATCTCATCCTTTGTCCTCATCCACCAGTGCCAATGTCAGGGGAATCTAACAACATGGGGGAGAGAGATGCCTTCTACAAAATTCAAATTGGTATGCCTGACCCACTTCTCAATAAAACGAAATTATAACTAATACTTAGTATAAATGAAATCATGTTTTTGCATTTTATGTACTAACGCTTTATGAGGGCTAGTAAGAACTAGATTTCAATGATATTAAAATGACAGATTTCACTGATATTAAAAGTACCTTATGGCATTTTGAGCTGGATGATAAAAGAAAAAAAGGTAAAAGTACCTTAGTAGTCACTGAAGTATACAAAAAAACATAGATTAAAAAGATTATTTCCTGGGCCAAGCACGCGGCCTGAAGACTGCGGGTGACTAGCATGCAGATAACTATGCTCTTACTTTCTGTCCCTCCACTGACATGGCCCACCAGGGTGGGGAGAGGGACTTCCAGACTTCAGCTCGATGCATGGGCACCTCGCTGCTCTTCCAGCTTTCAGTGCACGAACGGGAGCTGGACCTGGTTTTTCTGGATCATAGCTATGCCAAGCCTTGGAGTGCCCACCCAGATGCCAGCAGCGCCCACCCCACCCGTATGCTCTTTGTCACTCCCCGGCGACAACATGAAAGTACCATATGATTTTTAAATACCTGTGAAGTATGTGTGGCCCAATCCTATTTCCTCACCTGTTTACAGTGAATCAGACATCCCAGTAGATGTGGAGACTGTCGTGTCAATCCCTGTGCCACTCTGTGACAATCAGAAGGCACGCAGCGTGACGAAGGAGTGTGAACAGCATGTCATCTTCGCCAGGACTGATGCAGATGCCCCTCCTCCACCAGAGGACTCTGAGGAGCATGTCAACAGGACTGGCTGGACAATGGCCCAGAACAAGCTATTCAACAAGATCCTCAAAGCCTTGCAGTCTGACCGGCTTGCCCACTTGGCCAGTGAAGGGGCTTGTAATGAGCCAGAGCTGCACTGCGTTGCTGTGGACAAGTGTGTGAGGAGAGTGCGGCCGGCTCTGGCAAGTGTGAGCTGGGACGCCAGGCCGATCCAATGGCTGCACACCACCCTTGTGGAGACCTTGAGTCTGCCTGTGATGGCAGCCCACCTGGATGCTTTGCAGATGCTGAAGGGGAAGATCCCAACCTTGACTGATCGGATGCTTATGTCATCCAGCACGAAGACTGGGGCTGCAGGAGCTCAGGCCTTGTCTCTCCTACTGAAGAGGACCTGGGACCCTGCTGTGGGGGTGAGTTCTCATAACAAACCGAGCAAACTCCCTGGCTCCCCACTGATTCTCATCGCTTTCTCTGGTCCCTCCAGCTCTGTGTTTCCCACTTCATGCCGCCACCGATTCTGACAATCTCAGCTCTCCAGCTTAGGCGAGGTCATCCCTGTAGCCACCCATCTGCCGAATGATGGGAGTGGGGTAGGAGTTCCGCAGTGTCTCGAGCATATGATTGGGGCAGTGAGAAGCAAAGTGCTGGAGATTCACAGCCGTTTCCCACACAAACCCGTTATCTTGATTGGCTGGAACACAGGAGCTTTGGTGGCCCGCCATGTGTCAGTGATGGAGTATGTCATCGCAGTTGTCTGCCTTGGGTTTCCTCTGTTTACTGTGGGTGGCCCCAGAGAGGATGTAGCTGATCCCCTCTTGGATATGAAGACTCCAGTCCTCTTTGTCATTGTTCAGAATTCCCTTCAGTGTCTCCCTGAAGCCATGGAGGACTTCCGGGAGAGGATTTGAGCTGAGAACAGCTTGGTGGTGGTTGGGGGAGCTGATGACAGTCTCAGAATAAGCAAAGCAAAGAAGAATTCAGAAGGATTGACTCAGAGCATGGTGGACAGATGTATTCAGGATGAGACTATGGACTTTCTGACTGGACTGCTCACTCACGCTGAGGGTCACATGGGCTCTGAACCTCGGGATCAGGATGCGGAGAAGAAGCCCCATGACGTGGCCCGCAGAGACTTGGCCTTTGAAGTTCCTGAGCGGGGCAGTCGACCTGCCTCCCCAGCCGCCAAGATGCCCACCTCACCCTCAGGCTCAGAGGATCTCTCCAGTGTGTCCAGCAGCCCCACCTCCAGTCCCAAGACCAAGGACTTCTGACTGCCCAGAAGTCCAGTCAGATTGGAAGCTCTCAGCTGCCGAAGAGACATGTGCAGCAGACAGAAGCTGTGCTGATCCACAAATGAGCTCAAGTTCCCATTTCATCAGAACCAGTGGAGGAAGGAGAGAAAGAGGATTCTAGGGTCCAGCTGAAGTGACACCATCCCCCGAGTCCTCTTCCTGGCAGTAAGACCTCTAAGCGACCCAAGATTAAGGTGTGTCTTATCTCCCAAGGGGAGACAGCTGAAGGGCCTTGTGCTCCTTCCCAAGGAATTGCTCCAGAAGGTGGGAAGCCCATCACCATGACACTGAGGCAGGCTTCAGCAGGGGCCAAGGAGCTCACAGGACTTCTCACCACAGCCAAGTCCAGTGCTTCTGAAGGTGGGGTCTCAGCCATCCCAGCCCCTTCAGTGGTCTCCAGAGGCACTGCACCCAGTGCCTTTCACACACTGCGGAGCCACTTAGTGGCCACTTCTCCTGACAGCTCCCTCCCAGGTGCCACATCAGCCAGCAGCCTCCTCCAAAGCCTCAGCTTCAGCTTGCAGGGTATCAGCAGCAAGACCTCTGGCCTTCCAGCAAATCCCTCCCAGGACCAGTCCCACAGGCCACCAGTGTGAAGTTACCCACCCCCATGCAGAGCCTGGGTACCGTCACCACTGACACGAGCACCATTGTCCATACTATTCCTGTGGCCACCACTGTCTCCTCCTTGGGTGCCACTCCTGGTGGGAAGCCCACAGCCATCCACCAGCTGCTGATCAATGGGGGCCTCACTAAGTTGGCAAACAGCCTCCCTGGCCGGGCTCAGATCTCTAACCAAGCATCAGGCTTAAAGGTCCCCACCACCATTACTCTGACACTTCATGGCCAGCTGAGCAGGATCACCACCCTGAGCCCCATAGTCTCAGGAGCAGCTCCATCCGAGGAGCCCCCTTCCCAGGTGCTGCCCTCCAGCTCACAGTGCCTGCCTACAGCACCCTGAGGATGCCATGTGATATATCCTCCTTACCAGGTTGGTGATGGCTGTCTCATGGTGTGCCCTGGGCACATGCGTGGTCCTGCTGAGTTGTCCACGTGTCTGAAGACCTCTTTAAGGCAGTCATTTTTGCCTCTCCAACTGACTTCAGAGTTGGGCTGTTGAGTCTTCAGAGAAACCATTACGTTAGGTGATATGGCACCAGCAAGGGAAACACCATCGTCCGGGATCTGTAAATCTGGTTCCTGGGCTCCCCAGCCTCCTCAGCAGATCTGACTGTGCATGGATCAGAGGCACTTCTTCCCCTGCTTAAGCTGTGGTTTGGCCCAAGCGTCAGTATTGGACCGCCTGCCGCATAAGGAAGGTGTTTCCTTTCAGAGGTCTGTGCTACCCTCTGTGCCCAGTTGGGAGGAGACATCCATATGGTGTGGGACTTCTGGGCTTCAGGATTAGAATGGAAAGCCCTTTGCTAAAGACTGGAGTCATCCTGGCCTGCCGACTGGTGATTCAGAGCCAGAAGGGCTTGTTTTGGACATCACTGTTGCCTTTGCGGAGCAGCCATGGGAGAGTGCTCCCCATGCAACTCCACCTTAGAAACCATACCAGATACTGAGTAGCTTGCTGACACCTGAAAACTTTCGGTTTTTGTTAGTATCATAATGAAGGCAAAGAGAACTAGGCCGTTATTTTTCATCCTCTTTGACTTACTTCAGATGTTAGGAGCAGCGGTTGCCAGGTGAAACCTGGCCCCTGTGTCTTTTTCACCATGCTTTGGGCAGTTTCTATATCCAGAGAATCTGCAGGTTTAGATAGGCTGAAGAAGAGGAATGGAACAGCAAAGGAAGTGGCTTGAAGGACGCGCCAGTAATCCCTGTGGTTTGGGCTTAGGTCTCTGCTGTGCCACCCAAGGAAATAGTGATTCAGCTGGAGATAAAGAGAAGAATTTGCAAAGTCAGAGAAGAAACCCCAAGCCCTGAAAATCCTCTGTCTCCAGTCTCTGAAGGGGAAGCAGAGATGACAAGCTAAGGTAATATCTTGGCCATCCCAGGAAACTTGTGGCATCAGGACGATGAAGGCCATGCTTCGGTGTTTTCGTTTCTATTTCGTGAGACTTTTTGTCTTCCTGCTTAGAAGTGGGAAGATGATTGACAGTGACTCTACTATGCAGGGCTGTTAGTACCAATGAGCCCTGTAGGTGGCAGTCCCTGGAGAAGTGGTCACAGAAGATGGAGCTCTGAGCCCCTGCTTATCTCTTCGTAACACTTGTGTGCAAAGATAGTTTTAGATTTGGTTTTGAAGCTATCCTCCAGAACAGGCTCCCACACTTAGAATGTTTCCAGTTAAGGTAATAAATCAGGCAACCCAAGTGTAACTCTATTCAGTGTCCTTTTCTGTAGGCAGGAAGAGCCTGCAACATGGCTTAAATTATTGTCCATGGTCCTGACCCACAGTACAGTATGTATCTATACCAGGCCAGCTGTGTTCAATCTGGGAACCTTCCTGGCCAGTCTGAGTGGCAGCCAGAAGGCAGTGCATAGTGTTTAGGAGTCTCAGGCAAGGTAGTTCAGGGTACTGTGGGCAGGAGGAATGTGTGTGATAGGAGAGGGCACCCTAAACACCACACCTTCCCTCCCTGACCTGAAAAGCTGATCTCAACAGGGATTCACACAGAATTAGGCTGTGTTTTTGAATTAGCTGGTGACTTTCGGAAATTTCTTAAATTTAGGAAGTTTTTAGTAAACCTGAGGAAGGTATGAAATCTGGAGGAGGCATCCAGGACCCAGGGGTTTGATAGCTTTACAGGTAGGATCATATCACACCAAAAGAGCAGAGGACAGAAAGACCATATGAGCTATGTGAAGCTTTTAGGAATCATTTAGGACAGACAGAGCCCCCAGACAAACCATTCTTGACCTAGAAAAGTTGTTGGCTCAGTGTATGCTGGGGACAAAGAAAAACTAACAAGCTGACCTGCCTTTATGGTAAATTCTAGTGTGCTTGCAATGGATGACTTCCTGAGGTACGGTCTGTCCGCCTTGAAGAACTCCGCAACTGAAGAAGCGGAGCTGTAAGATTATGGATTGTTTTACACCTTGGACAGGGTAACAGATGAAGTAGTTAAGGCCTCGAGTCGCATTTTCCAGTTCCCTTCGCAAACGATATTCCTTGAAATACAAAAGGAAGCTTTACCTATTTCATGGAAGACCTGGAATCCATAACCTCAGAAGGTGGTACTATTGGTAGAGAATGTGGAAGGATCAGGAAGTTCTTAAATTCTTGGATGAGAGGCGCTTGTTGATGCCCTGTGGAGATATCCCTGTGCTTTGAGGTCACTGAGGTAGGAAGACCTCCAACTCTTGGCCCCACCACTCCTACAGTCTTGGGCTGGATGAGTTATAGAGCTGAACAGCTGTGATGGTTCTATTCTTACATTAGCAAAAACAATTAAAAACACCAAAAACAACAACAAAAAAAGATTATTTCCTGCTATACTCTAAGGAGATAAAATATATACATCAATAAGCATAGCATGAAGCAGATTACAATAAGTATAATAAGACAGTTACAAGCAAAATGTCCTTGAGTTGGGGACCACCTGCATTAATCTTATATGAGTGCCTTAAAATACTTGATGGTTGACACCCAGCAACTTTGCTTAAAAGAAATACACCCTCTCTGATTCACAAGATTTTTCTATGACTAAATTCTAATTGTCCTCTAACGCAATGTGAGAAGGACCTCAGTTGACGATGGCAAATCCCATAATGCAGTTCTTCCAAAACTTGCTTTAAGAGCACCTAGGCCACTTATGAGAAATATACGTTCCCCAGACTCCATGATGACCAAATAAACGAGAGTCTCCAGGGGAGGAGACTGTAAATTTGTGTCTTTGATAAAAGCCCAGCTCCCAGTTTTTATTTTAGCATAAGAGCTTTCTCTGAAGTGTCTTCAAGGACAGAAATCCAATCATTCATTCATTCAGTCAAATATTTAATAAGTTCATGCAGCATGCAAGACCAGATTTTTCTTTATCTATGTTTTTAAATTTTATTTGCAGCATGACTGTATCATTTTTTGCTGAAAAATTCTTTTTGAGTAAAAATATTTGTATTATTGGTGCTGTTTTTAGAACACTACCAACACATACCAGAAACCATATCCCCTAACACAGTATTCTCTTCTGTGCCGTGCTTGTTATGCTACCCTAGGCTGCCTCAAGATAAATCAGAGAATAAATTTCATCAGAATCATTACTAAGGTATATAAAACCGTTCTGATCACTGTCTCATACATCCTTAAAATATGAAGGACACAGGATTTAAAATGTAGAAACACATATACCAAAAACTGTTTTCTTTAAAATGCTAACTTCCCAACTTTGCAATTTTGGCAGCATTTCCCATGTTCTATATTTCTGCCTTCTGCCTTTTGGTGGAAGGAAGTAATGGGTAGAAAGAGGAATATTTTGGAAAGCCAGAAAGAAAGATAAAAGCTGATTACTAAAAGGCTTGTTTGACGATGTTGCTATTTAAAAGTACAAAATATTATGCTGTGACTTGGGGAAGAATTAGCAGGTTTGTCCTGTTTCTTTCTGCTAGTCTAAAATTTCCTACTTCCATCCTGACATGATCTCTTTCTCCTCCTTACCTCTTTTTCTTCCGTGTGTGTGTGTGTGTGTGTGTGTGTGTGTAGAAAGAGAGAGAAAGATACAATGCAGTAAAAAATCAGAGAAAGAGAGCAGGATTAAGAAAGAGAAAAGAGGCCGGGCGCAGTGGCTCACACCTGTAATTCCAGCACTTTGGGAGGCCAAGGCAGGCAGATCATGAGGTCACGAGTTCGAGACCAGTCTAGCCAACATAGTGAAACCCCATCTCTAAAAATACAAAAAGTTAGCCAGGTGTGGTGGTGTGCACCTGTAATCTCAGCTACTCAGGAGGCTGAGGCAGAAGAATGATGTGAACCCGGAAGGCAGAGGTTGCAGTGAGCCGAGTTCACGTGATTGCACTCCCGCCCAGGTGACAGTGTGAGACTCTGTCTCAAAAAAAAAAAAAAAAAAAAAAAAAAGAGAGAGAGAGAGAGAAAGAAAGACAGAAGAGAAGCTTAAACTGTATCACTGGGACCTGCTGGACTATAATGTTGTAACCAAGGCCACATAGAGTGGGCCCCTTGAAACAAGAAGGGCAAGAGAGCCATGGTGAGGACAAAGGGTTAGGAAATGGCACAGAGCCCCTGGTTTTAAGCATGGCATTATCTATTAATGGTAAAAATTCAGCAAATTGAAGTTGTCCATTTGTAAAGGCTTAGGATCTGCCAAAGAAGCAGAGGGAAAGAAAATCAGCATCTATGGCAGTCACTCAGCCACATCTCATGAATTTCATAGCAGCAGTGAAATACTACCCACAGAACAGCCCTGTGTTCTGGGATGCTGTCACCCCACCTAATTTCCGTCACTGATCCTGAGGTAGACAGATGTGGCAGTAACAGGAACATGAACGTGGTACACAGTGAAGCGAGGCCTTGGTAGCCTGCAAGGTCGACGCCTTCAGACCTTCGCAAGTCCACTTCTCACTCACTTTCTTCAGATATGCACAAAAACTGTTTCTAAGCATACTCAATGCCTCAACATACTTGGAGCCAAATAACCTACCTACTTACATGCTTTATTTGTAACATCTATAAACATGCAATCACTCGTAACACTACTGTGTTTTCGGTAAATTATTTTCAATAATACCTTAATGACTTGCAATACTTTCATTGATTTCATAAATAAAAATAATGTGAATTTAAATTCTAGTTAATAACAACTTCTGGTTGTTATTTAAATAGACTTTTATATAATTCACACAATTTTGATATAGGAGTCTCAACAGAAATGAAACAGACAACAGAAAAATAAGCAACAAATAGTAATAGCTAAATACTTAAAGCTGATGTCCTGATGTCCCACAAAATTCTGTAGATTTTTCTAGAAAAGAAATCCAATAATAGTTTGTTATTTTAGTTATTTAGTTATTTTTAATACTGTTTCTTAGTCGAGTCACCTAACGTTCTTTAGTATCAATTTTTCTATCTGGGTTTCTGCTTATATATATCTGTAAGTGGAGATGATGATAATGACCAAATAGAATTATCATGAGGATAAAATAGAGTACCTTGCAGAACATAGTGGGTACTTGCTAAATGTGACTTCTTTCAGTGCGAAATGCTAATATTCAACTTCTCTGTTAAAAGGGGGAAATGAAAATCTCTAAAAGAATTCTCCTTATCTAAAGATATGAAATAAGTTTACAAAAGTAAACTTGCCAAAAGGTCAAAAACTCTGCCAAACCAGGAAAGGAAAATAATCCAATGCCATAAATTTCCAAAATTTGAAAACCTGACAGCCAAGGAAACAAATGGTGATTCCAGAGCCCAGTAGAACAGAACATTTTGTAAGCCTCCTGACGCTATCCCCAGAACCTACGTGACATTTTTTTAAGCGCAACCACAAAATTAAACTACACTGAATTTAGGGGTTCAAAAGAAATGCACTGCTTTGTTCACGCTCATGAGATTCCACTTCAGTTCCCCTAATTAGCTAAAACGTCTAATCATTTTTACGTCATACTTTAATCAAACGATTCAATCATCCTCCCCTTATCTACCATTGTTAAATGGAAAAAAACAGAAACCACTCTAGGTATATTAAACAGAAATTAGGTAAACAGAAAATCTGCAGAAGGGCTGGAAGAGTGGGCGTAAACAAGGCCTACATCTGTGCTGTTGGATCATCATGGCTACAACTCAGAGCAGAGACAACTGCTGCTCCTACCCCCAACACAACTGCCTCTCGACACCCACAAAGCTGGTAGTACCTGAAATGCCCTTCCACAATTGCTCCTATGTCTTTGTTTTAGACAGAGCCACAAGAAAATGACCTTATGCTTCTCTTCTACTTACCAAGATACATGTGAGTGCATCCCAAATCCTGGCTCTGCAGGAGGTGTGAAATGTTGTCTGAAACTTTTCAGTCTCTGCTGCACAGGAAAACACCAGTGAAGTTGGGTAAATCTACAGCATATTCCACAACAGTTTCCTTGCAATTGTATAATACAATGGCTGGCCCTCATGATCAGTTTCACTTAGCCTAGGGCAGCATTGTGTTCAGATTTCAGCTGACAATCTAACAAGCTACCACTTTAGCTAACACATGGAATCCAGAAACTCCAGGAGGACACTGTATTAGTCCATTCTCATGCTGCTATTAAGAAATACACGAGACTGGGTGATTTATGAAGAAAAGTTTAATTGACTCACAGTTCCGCATGGCTTGGGAGGACTCAAGGAAACTTACAATCATGGCCAAAGGCCCCTCTTCACAGAGCAGCAGGAGAGAGAATGAGTGCCAAGCAAAGGGGGAAGCTCCTTGTAAAATCATCAGATCTCATGAAAACTCACTCACTAGCAGAAGAACAACATGGAGGAACACACCCCCCATGATTCATTTATCTCAACCTGGTCCCACCCCCGACACATGGGTATTATTACAATTCAAGGTGAGATTTGAGTAGGGACACAGAGCCAAACCGTATCAGATACCCAGATCCATCAGCTTTGCCCAACCTAAAGCTATATTTCTACTTCCTGGTCTAACACTTGTAGAAACCATTCCCATGCAAATTCCTTGGGTATCTGCTTAACATAGCAAAATCTTTTGGAAGGTCAGTCTTCTCTTTCCAAGTTCAATTTGTGTTCTGGGCTCTGACTCCAGTTATAATAGGTAGAGAAGCAAAGAAGTCTGATAATGAAAGGGCCTGAGGAGAGTTGGCAACTTATTTACCTCAGGTAAAGTAACTCTTGCGTGTCCTCAAATAAACTACAACTAACCTCATCAGACAGGGAAAGACAGCTGCTTTTGCTTGCAAGGGAGGTTTGGTGGGAAAGGGAATTAGAATGGTCAAATTCAACTGAACACACACAAATGTCCCAGGGTAATTCACAAGGTCTCTTGCCAATCAGTGTTCTAATGTTCACTTAAAAGTTATGACAACCTGAGCACGGTGGCTCACACCTATATTCTCAGCACTTTAGGAGACCAAGGTGGGAGGATCACTTGAGGCCATGAGTTTGAGACCGGCATTAGCAACACAGACAGACCCCCATCTCTACAAAAATAAAAAATTAGCTGGGCATGATGCTATGCACCTATAGTCCCATCTACTCAGGAGCCTGAGGTGGGAGGATCCCGTGAGCCCAGTAGTTTGGGGCTGCAGTGAGCTGTGATCACACCACTGCACTCTAACCTAGGCAACAGAGTGAGACCCTGTCTCTAAAACAACAACAACAAAAATTTTAATGATATGACAAAATGTGAATCCACTTATACTGTAACTTACCAACCCATAGGATCAGATTCAGCATAATGTAGGGATATATCAGTCCTGATCTAAGGCCACAAGAGATAAAAGATCATCTGAGGGCAATTTTATCACCCAGGCTGAAGTGCAGTGGTGCAATCTCAGGTCACTGCAACCTCCACCTCCCCAGTTCAAGCAATTCTCCCACCTTAGCCTCCCAAGTAGCTGGGACTACAGGCATGCATCACCATGGTTGGCCAATTTTTGTATTTCTAATAGAGATGAGGTTTCTCCATGTTGGCCAGGCTAGTCTCGAAATCCTAACCTCAAGTGATCCGCCTGCCTCAGCCTCCCTAAGTGCTGGTATTACAAGCATGAGCCACCGCGCCCAGCTGTTTCCTTTCTTTAATCACTCCACAGCTATTTTTTTTAGCAATCCCACTTCACAACCGTTGAAATTTCTCATTCTCATTCTAATGATTTATCAGAGCAAGCACTTCACCAGAGTCTAGGCTTCTAACAGGCACATCATTTCAGGAAGCCATAGCAATAATTTAAGTGACTTCTTTTTGTCACTGTGTACCATTAATTATGAGAGTTCCATGTTCTAATAATAACATGATTGCCATTATCTGTAAAAAGAACCAGAATAGATAACCCATCCAATGTTTCCATCCTTGAGAGTCTGTTATCTGTAACCCCTACCGGAAGGAGGAAACAGAAACCACTTTAGATATTTTTAGGAAAGAGAATCTTAAGAAAAAAATATATTTCATACAGGAAAAACATGTTTGTAGAATCATTTTAAAGGCTGCAGAAGCAGGAGTCAGAGGTGGGGGACACACCACTGGAGTGGCAAGCCCAAGATCAAGAAACATCTGCTGCTTCGCCACTGCTACTGCTAATCATCTCTTTACACCCACGAAACTGGAACCCTGAGGCTGGCTGCAGTAACTGCACCAACTCCCACTTGATATCCATGAGGCTGGTGTGTACCAACTTCAGGTCTCATGAGAGTGCATCCAATTGGTAGAAGCTTATCTGTAACAAGAATCCTAGCGGCTTGGGGTCTGGAAAACCTGTATTTAAGTTACCAACTTTTAAAGAATAAGAAAGTATTTTAAACTGGAGGTAGATTAGAGGAGGAGCAAACATTCACAAAAGCCATAGGAAGTTTTAGTCTCAGGAAGTGTGAGTCTCTATTTGGCTGTATATAGTCAATCTTTCACATCTCCGTCTCCTCCTCCTGTTTCTCTGCCTAACATATCAACTGATGCATGTGTTTAAGGGTTGGGCAGGCACCTTGAACTTGTTCCTGGGTGTTCAAGGGCTAGTATTTGCTGGTTTCTGGGTTTTTGCCCCCTGTCCACGAAGTTCCTGGTGGCCTGCTACAGTCCCATGCAGAAGTCTGCAGTGGCTCACGCTTAATAATCCTAGCACTTTTCGAGGCCAAAGCAGGTAGATCCCTTCAGCCCGTGAGTTCAAGACCTGCCTGGGCAACCTGGCAAAACCTCATCTCTACAAAAAAAAAAAATTAGCCAGGCATGGTGGTGCACACCTGTAATCCCAGCTACGCAGGAGGCTGAGGGAAGAGGATCGCTTGAGCCCAAGAGGCAGAGGTTGCAGTGAGCCGAGATCATGCCACTGCACTCCAGCCTTGGTGACAGAGCAAGACACTATCTCAAAAAATTTTTTTAATTTAAAAAATTTTTAAAGAAATCAATGCTAGGCTTAATACTAACTTACAGAAATAGGACAAATTTTCATAACTTCACTCTCTGTTGATATGTTTGGGCATCCTTAGGGAGTCCTGGCAGCATTCAGACAAAAATTTAGAAGGTCTAGAGATCACATAGAAACCCTTATCAAGGAAATGAAGGCTTGTACCATGTGCAGAGACCTCCAGAGAAACTGCTACATCCCTGTTCACTAGTCCAGTCTATCACATGCTTGGCTGCATTGTCTCTTACATTTAAAATTAACTAGAAGATCATTAGGAATTTTGTGAGAAAAATTGTCTTCCATCTACCCTACAAATAAAGTTTTCTATTTTTTTAAGTGACATAGGGGTTTAAAATATAAATAAGAAAATATAGAAAAAATATATGTAAGCACCCAGAGAATAATCACTTTGGATACCATGGTAACTTTCAAAAAAGAAAAATGAGATCATCTCAGTCATGTTTTCTTTCTTTCTTAAAAGTTTATCAGCCAGGCACAGTGGCTCACGCCAGTAATCCCAGCACTCTGGGAGGCCAAGGTGGGTGAATCACCTGAGGTCAGGAATTCCAGACCAGCCTAGTCAACATGGTGAAACCCCATATCTACTAGAAATACAAAAATTAGCTGGGCGTGGTGGCAGGTTCCTATAATGCTAGCTACTCGGGAGGCTGAGGCAGGAGAATCACTTGAGCCTGGGATGCAGAGGTTGCAGTGAGCCAAGATTGTGCCATTGCACTCAAGCCTGAGCTACAAGAGCACAACTCCATCTCAAAAAAATAAAATAACATAAAAAAGTTAATCATCATGGCCGTCTAGCCATGCTTATACATCTCCAACATCAGTGTTAGAGATTGAAGAAGATTTAGGGAAACATAATTATTGTAAAATTCTAAGAACAGTGTGCCGTATTTGGATACGTCTAAAATCCTACTTCTTAAAATGTTGTCAAAATATTACTTGCTTCAGGAACACATATAGTGTTTGTTAAAAACGAAGAATAGGAGGAGTTTGGTGGCTAATGCTTGTAATCCCAACACTCTGGGGGGCCAAGGCAGGTGGATTTGGGGCCAGGAGTTCAAGACCAGTCTGGCCAACATGGTGAAACCCTGTCTCTACTAAAATATGTATATATATATATATATATATATATATATATATATATATACACACACACACACACACACACACACAAATTAGCCAGACATGGTGGCAGGTTCTTGTAGTCCCAGCCCAGCTACTCAGGAGGCTGAGGCAGGAGAATCACTTGAACCCACGACGTGGAAGTTGCAGTGAGCCGAGATCGTGCCACAGCATTCCAGCCTGGGCGACCAAGCGAGACTCTGTCTCAAAAACAAAAACAAAAAAGCACTGGAGAATAGCTTTGTCATAATTTACTCCAAAAAAATTTTTTTTAATTAAAAGAATTAAATTAAATTTAAAATGGAGACTAGGGAGCCCATCTCAGACCTATAAAATCAGAATCTCGAGGTGGGGGTCTACAAATTCACATTTGTAGCAAGGTTCCAAATAATGTTGATCTCACTACATTTGAGAACACTGGATTGTTTTAAAGAGATAAACTATTTTCCCCCAATATACCAGAATATTTCTATTTCTTGAACTTTTCTGTTCTCTGATTTTTATTTCAGGAGACAACAATGGATGGTCTCTGCAATTTGACAAATATTTTGCCAGTTACTTCAAAATGACTTCCCCATATCCCTTTGAGGCAGAAAAACCTCAATGTTGTAAGTAATCGGAGCAGTTATTTTCTTTTCCATGAGTTCATAAGATACCATTGTTTAAAAGTGCGATTCAACATTTTAAAAAAAGATTGCATCTCAGCCTGGAAATCACTTTTAATTAAAGAAACTTAAAAATTTGTAAGAGATCAATTACAATTTTCTAATTGGAAACTCTATTAAAGATACAGCCTTCACTAGGAAAATTTATTCCAATAAAGATTCATGGATCTTAACTGTGAAAGTGACAAATTGTGTCAGATATTGTTGTGAACAAAATCAATGTCAGTCAAGGATGCTATTTTATATGAGTTCTCCTTTTGCAATCACAATAAAATTTGATGTAAAGAAAAAAGAGAAAATAGAGAGGGCAGAAAGGCTGTTTGGATTTTAATGTTTGCCAGGAAAAATCTTCTGAGCTGCAAAACCCTTATTCATTATAATCCGCTATGTTTAGTCATACACCGAAAACTTACAGAAACACTGGAAGGGTGTGAAGAGTATAAGCCTGAGGGTTAACTATAATATTTTAGATTGGAAAGATCTATGAAAAGAGCTCCTCTTAAATAAATTTTGTCTATTTTAATACATTATGCAAATGTAAATCTGTGTCTTGGAGCTGTCATTTTGACACTAGCTTTTCAAAATCTTGGTTAAAAAGTAGGGCATAGAGGAAGAAATCCTTTGCTATATTATTTTTCTTTATGTTCTACCACAAATTGTAAAATCTAGCTTTTTGAATTTTTAATATTGTCTTCACTACTCAAATGAGTTTAATCGAAAACTACTAACAATCCCAATTTAAGGGGATAGACGACTCTGTTGTGAGACTCACAGGGTACTCAGTAACCTATCTCAGCATCATGCCATTATTTAGAGGGAGATCAAATAATTTGCCCATTAAAAAGCTAAAAATTGGCTGGGCACAGTGGCTCACACCTGTAATCCCAGCACTTTGAGAGGCTGAGGTGGGAAGATCTCACTTGAGTCCAAGATTTGCTTGAGTCAAGACCAGCCTGGGCAACATAGTGAGACCCCAGTCTCTCCAAGAAAAAAGATTAAAAATTAGCTGTGCTACTCAGGAGGCCGAGATGGGAGGATCTCTTGAGCCCAGGAGTTTGAAGCTGCAGTGAGCTCTGATTGAGCCACTGTGCTCCAGCCTGGACAATAGAGGCGAAAAAAAAAAAAAGAAAAGCTGAAAGCTTTTAGGAAAGGAAAAAGTTAATAGATATAATTTAACTGATAATTTTTAAAATAATGAATTAAGTATGCCATTTCAAAACAGTTTTTTCTTGTATTGTATATTGTTTTCTTTTTATTTCTTAAATTTTAATTGAATCTTTTAATACCTCACCTTATTCCCAAAAGGATTTTCAGCAACTTGCAATTAAAATACAGCTACTAAAGGGCTTAAACCATTAACATGATATAAAAGGCAAAAGTTAAGTGGTGAATGGAAAGCAAATGACCAAAAAAAAAAATTATCTAAGAAAATCCTCCCTGAGAAAAGTTCAGTGACTTCATCCAAAGCATAGTTATGAATTTCATAGCCATTAAGTCCAAGAGATAAAATAATGCATTAGGTTAGCTTTCATAGTCTGTAAAGCAAAACAAACAAATGGGGAAAACCAGATCAAATCAGCAAGAGAAATATATTTTTGCCTGATCCTGCACCCCGGAAGACATTTGTCACAAGTATAATTACATCAAAGAAATGAAGCTGTATAATAAAGGCTGTGTAAAAAAAATACAGGAGTAATTTTTTTATCAGTACTTAACAAAACCAAATACATCGTTTAGAGTTCTTTAAAGACAATTTGGTGGGGAGCGCAGCTAACAACTAAATATTTTTCAAACTTGAAAACAGTATAAAAATAGAATGGTAAGTGTGGTGCAAAACTTGGGGGTAAAATTTAAGTTAAGGTTCCTGTGTCCCACCTTATTTAAAGCAGTTTAGAGATTTATTGGAAATTAAAATGAGTACAGCTTATAATCATTTTTGACGAGATAAAATAATGTGAGAAATTCACATTGTTAAAGTCACCTTTCAAGAGCAATATCGTGGCAAACACAATATCTATGATGAGCCAATAAATTAACAAAATTTAAGTTAAAAGGATTTGAAAAGTACAGAGATTTGGGAAGAATTGCTCACTCAGCCGTAATTTGACCAGTCAGAAGCTACTGGCGTTAACGTGCTCTGCATTACTCATCTTTTTATTTCAACATAGTTGAAATTTCCTATACAAACTATTTTTATCAAATTTTCAGTTAGCATTTCGGCATAATGAGGTATCTATATTACTACAAGATCTTTTAAAATATATCATGTAATAGTATATTTTGTAAATGACATAATTTCCTTAATCATTCCTTGGCTATTGGGTATTTATGTGTTGTTTTTTCATTTTTCCTCATTGGAGATAACCCTGTAATCAACATACATGGATTACTTTAATTTAGTCTCTATACATGAAAAAAAAAAACGTACTGGGATTAAAGCTAATTTCTCTGCCCTCCATTTCTTCCCTTCCTACTCTAATTCTCAGGACCTTCATCTTCCTTCCCAACCTTCTCCATCCCATCCCCGCAACATACACATAGACTCACATATTAGATGATATAAATTTTTTTTTTTTTAGATGGAGTCTCACTCTCTCACCCATGCTGGAGTACAGTGGCATGATCTCCACTCACTGCAACCTCTGCCTCCTGGGTTCAAGCAGTTCTCCTGTCTCAGCCTCCTGAGTAGCTGAGATTACAGGTGCCAACCACCACAGCCGGTAATTTTTATATTGTTAGTAGAGACGGGGTTTCACCATTTTGGCTGGGCTGGTCTCGAACTCCTGACCTCAGGTGATCCATCCGTCTCAGCCTCCCAAAGTGTTGGGATTACAGGCGTGAGCTACCGCCCCTGGCTAGATATGATTTTAACTTAAAGAGAAAGCATCGGTTTTCAGGCATCCATAACCAAAATGAGTACTTGCAACTATATAACTGTTTTAAAGTTCTTGGCAGATACTCTGTTTACATGAAACACTACATCTAAGTTATGGTCTTGATCTCTTGTGACTCTGTAAAGAAGTCTCTGGAGATATTTGGGAAGAGAGGAAGAACACATGTCACCCCATATCTGAGCAAAAAAACCTCCGCATAAACAGTCATTCACCAGGGTCTCTGCTTGGCCACGGGGACACTTGCCTGCTCTCTGCAAGTTTCGCCTTAAAGATCAGAAACTGGAAGCCGACAAGCAGAAGATTCTCATAGACAGTTTTGTTTGTCCAATAATATTTTTAAATGTTTTAAGTTAGCTGATACCAGTTTTTTAAATAGGTAGCTATATATAAAAACATTGTATTTCTGGCTTCTTTGAGGAAGCTGGCAGACGTAGCTACATGTTTCTATTCTAATATGGCAGCAGATGGGAGAAGCTGTTGCACTCAGACATCTGGACACAGTCTACGTCGACTTCGCCTGACCGCTGGACACATTTGAGTCTGTAATCTCTGCTATATAGTTTAGGGCTCCAGAAGTAAATATGGAAGGGAAACATTTCTCATTGCTCTCAGAAATTGTCCATTCCCCATCAGAGCAGGAATTAAACTATATTTATTATCCTAAATAATAATCTCATTATTCTGTTTAGCTATAAGAATACATCATTGCAAGTCTCTAACAGACTTTAGATGTATTGACGCACATCCTAACACTATCGCTACAGACCCACAAGATGGCCAAGGTTGTACATTTCATTCTCCCTCTCTTTCCAACACCCAACATGAGTGAAAATAGAATCCTATGCAGAAAAAAACGTTCACTCCCACAAATAAATTTTTAGAGATTCTTTACCCCTATTTAAACCAAAAGTAGATTTTTTTTTTTTTTTTTTTTTTTTTTTTGAGAGGAGTCTTACTCTGTCACCCAGGCTGGAGTGCAATGGCACAGTCTCAGCTCACCACATCGTCTGCCTCCGGGTTCAAGAGATTCTCCTGCCTCAGCCTCCCGAGTAGTTGGGATTACAGGCGTCCACCACCACACCTGGCTAATTTTTGTATTTTTAGTAGACACGGGGTTTTACCTTCTTGGCCAGGCTGGTCTCACACTCCTGACCTCAGGTGATCTGCCCACCTCGGCCTCCCAGAGTTCTGGGACTACAAGCATGAGCCATCATGCCCTGCCAAGAAGATCTTTTTTAAAAATTATTTGAAGAATCCCTGATTAAAAAAAAAATCTATAGACACTATCATTTGTTTTTAGTTCTCCTCAGTCTTGCTAGTTAAAAGTGATTTTTAACTTTAAAGGTTTTGATTATGCTAAATAAATACTTTATTTTTAAATAGCAGTTCTAATATGAACATTAAGCCTCATCACACATTATTATGTCAGTCCTTAGTGGTATAAGATCAGATGATTTCATTAATTTTGCAATGAATGGAGAACAGTCTGCTGTTTTAAAAGAAGTTCATGCGCTGGTAAGTGTGTGTTTCCAAATAGTAATGCTCTATCAATATTTTAAGGTAACATTAAAAGCAAACTTTGGAATCTTAATTTAAAGCATTGCCTAAATTGCTTATGTAACACATGATATGTTTTGCATTACATGGTTTTCTCATAGCTTCTCATTTCTTTCTTTTCATAACACTCCTCTTCCTGGTCCCTCACTGTCATCACGCCTTGCCACTTCCCTTGACTCAGTGGTCGGTTCTGTGCCACTGCAATGTCGTTGCCAAGGTCTGGAGCTTGACTGTGATGAAACCAATTTACAGGCTGTTCCATCAGTTTCTTCGAATGTGACCGTAATGTAAGTAGAAAAGAATTACTTCATCCTGACAGCCAGATAGCACTTGGAAAATTGTATTATAATTATGACCATGTCATTATTAATAATGTATTTTTATTCAAAGATGAGGTCATCTTTTCTGGGTCAGGTATAATAATTACCGATATTTATTTTGTGTTTATTAAATGCTAGACCTTACCTTAAATTATTCTTCATATTAACTTATTAAATTCCTTATAACAATCCTGTGAGGAGTATCACCGTACTTCATCTAAACAAAAAAAGTCATCAATTTCATGTGCTACTGAAGAAAAAACAGCTTCTAAAAAAAATTATGATTATTTCATTCTATTTTCAGAGAAAAAAATCATAATCCTTCTCCACTACTTGTATCAAATTACTAGAAAATGCAAATCAAAGGATATTCTGATGCAGCGAATTTCATTTTTCATTTTCCCACAGTAAGATTTGAATCCATTCTTTAACAATTCAACCAACATTTGTAAAATAAAGAACAGAGAGAGAGAAAGCTGGAGGAATGGAGGGGAATAAGGAAATGGCTAACTAGAGAGGGCATGCCCCACACAGAGGGTGAATCATTTAATTGAATTAATTCCCATTCCATTTGACAAATTGTCATGGTCCAATATACACATATATACATAAAGACATGTGGGCAGAAGACTGTGACCTACCAGTTTTCAACTTCTAGTATAAAGAAAAAAACTGGGACCAGGTCCTTATAAATGATTGCCTGCAAGAAGGCCAGGGAGACGGAGTCAAACATGACGCCAAGGTTTCTGTTCTAAGCAACAGTGTGATCTCAGAATAGGGAGACTTGGTGGCAGTAATTAAGATTGGGACTGGGACTCTGGTGTTAGATTTTTTTTTCAATTTGAGATTAACAGGTCACTCAGTGGAAATCAACAGGCATTTGGCTATATAGGAATAAAGCTCCAGAGTTTATGTCTACAATATTTAATTTTATTTTTTGTTTAAAAAACATCATTCTCTTGTGCTTTTGGTTGCGCTGCTAGATTCCAGTTGTCCATATATACTTTTCTCTGCAGAACGCTGGCTTAGACTCGTACCTAGTCCCAGTCTGTTTGTTCAGTTCCAGACAGAAAAAGAACCCTATGCTTTACAGTAAATACATTAAAAAGCAAATATCAAATTTCATGAATCAATTCTTTCCAGACTTTGAGTTGGAACTATTATAGGGAAATCTCAGAAGTGGACTGAATCATATACAAGAATCAAAGAAGCCAATACTCCAGGAAATGTTTATTGAAGTCAGGATTTTTAAAGACATTTCAGATAAATTCTAATGAACAAAACAGGAAAGCATTGATAGATATGATCATTTTTACATTGCTCTAGCTTGCTAAACACTAACTTTGACTATTTGAGACTTGACTTTAAGATCCTGAAATTTAATCACTAGAACTATACGAGCTAATACTAACAGCTTTGTAAAAACTAGAGCTAGCTTTGACGACAATGATTAAACTAGGCAGTCTCTCTCTCTCACACACCCACACACACAAACACACACACCCTCTTTTCGTGAACAATCAAAGTTGCAATGTCAAATTTTAAAATATAAGAATTTGTTATAAAGTATTTTGGTTTATTCTATTCCATGAGAATAACAGCATCTATCTCTTTCTATCCCAATAGGATATTATGAAATATAGAGAATGTTATTTATAAAAATATTTTATGTCATTTAGAAAGAAGTAACTTATAAATCCTAGGCCTTGTTAATAAAAACCCAACTTTTTAAGTAACATTACTTAGAGGTCTTTCGAGCCTCACTTTCCTCTATAGTACCTCTCCTCTTACAAGTGCAATTAACCTTTTCCTCTTGGGTTCTCTCATAGAACCTCATTTGTGTCTCCTTTAAGTATACTAAACATTCTTGCCTGTACTAGAGTGATTCAGGTCCTATTGTCCACCTGAAACAGGAAAATATCATGAGCTCCATGGGGCCTATCTATCATCCAAAGTTCCTAAAAGAACCTAATAATCCATAAATAAATGTTTTTGAAATGAATTTTTAAATAAACACAATAAAAACAAAAGAAGTGGATTGCCTCTTTAGCTCTGGACTATAAGATTGATGTTATTTTTCAAAGAAAATTCTATATATATAGATAAAGTATAATTTGTTCAAATACAGTATAAACTTCTTAAAGGCAGATATTCAACATGTGCAAATAATGGAGATTCGACACATTTTTTGAGATAATGAATGAACGAATGAACACATTTTTAAGAACACACTGCACTTTCACCTATATCCTTAAATCAAACTCAATTTTTTTTTAACGCAGGGTCTCACTGTGTCCCTCAGGCTGGAATGCAAATGTGCAATCACAGCTCACTGTAGCCTTGACCTCCAAGGCTCAGGTGATCCTCCTACCTTAGCCTCCCACCCAAGTAGTTTTTAAAAAGCCATTAAGTGCCTGATATGTGTAGTCTAGAAAAGTGATTGTTAACTTTTTTCTTTCATTATTGTTTCCCTTCCATCAGGGAGCCTTTTTAGCCTTTTTTTTTTCTATTTGTCCCCTCCTGTGAAATTTTAATACTACAGATATACGGTCAGGCGCAGTGGCTCACACCTGTAATCCCAGCACTTTGGGAGGCCAAGATGGGTGGATCACGAGGTCGGGAGTTTGAGACCAGCCTGATCAACATGGAGAAACCCTGTCTCCACTAAAAACACAAAACTTAGGCGGGCGTGGTGGCAGGCACCTGTAATTCCAGCTACTCAGGAGGCTGAGGCAGGAGAATCACTTGAACCCCAGAGGTGGAGGTTGCAGTGAGCTGAGATAGTGCCACTACACTCCACCCTGGGCGGCAAAGTGAGACCTGTCTCAAAAAAAAAAAAAAAACACAGATATGTATTTTCTTGTGTATTTCTGTGAATTATACATTTAAAAAGTAAAACTTTTCTTTTTCACTTCTTAAGAACCAATTCCCACTTTCACTGAGAGTGCATGGTCTTCTGGACTCTAGAACAGTGTTTCTTAAATTAGATTCCAAAAATGTGTTCTGAAGAGTCCGAGAAACTTTTTTTTAAGAAGGATTCATCACCAAGTTTAAGCAACACTGCTTCAAAACCTAAACATTGTTTAGCTTGTTGTATAAAACTGTCTTAACCTGAGTTAAATTAACGTCCAGACAAAGCAGCATGTTGCTCGCTTATTAGTATCTGCTCCATGGTACTATATAATGATAGTACTAATAATATCATATTATTAGATACCATCTAATCCAAATTCCTCCTTTCACAGTTAAAGAGACTGACTTGGAAAGGTTGTGTGTGATGCATGCAAGGAACCACAGCTACACTGGTTTTTATTATTATTATTATTATTATTATTGTTGTTTTATTTATTTGGTTTTACTACATTACATTGCTTTCTTAAACAAAAAATTAAGGGCTTGGAACTTTCCAGTACAACCACAATTATGTGGATCTGCTCTGTCAAACTGCTTACTAAATTGTTATACAAGAGAAAATCTTTCTTTACCACTTCTTAGAAGTTGAAATGGGATCGCTTATTGAATAAAGATGATTCAATTATAGGTACCAATTGATGGTTTCCTTTATAACTAATTTTAAGGTGGTAGAATGTGAAATATGAAAGATTGAGGAATATAATATTTAATTGCTTGAGTGTGTTTTAAACAGAAAACACTATTTTTATTGTCACTCAGGGACTGAGATGCCTTTGAATGTTTGTTAAATAAAAATAAGAAAGAAAACATAACTGAAAATCCATTTTTTCACTTTTATTTTTTAACATTTTTGGTCCAAATTACAAAGTCATCACCAAAATTTAAGAAAATATGAATAGCTTTAATAAAACCAACAGCTAGACCTAGTCCAAGTGATATAATAAATATGAGAGAGACACCATGAAGCAAGGGTTTCCTGAAAGCCAGTACTAAAGAGTTTGTAATTATCCCTATTTTTATAATTTAAAAGTAAAGAAAAACAACTTTAAGAATGAAAATTTACATTTATTGCAGGTCACTTCAGTGGAACTTAATAAGAAAGCTTCCTCCTGATTGCTTCAAGAATTATCATGATCTTCAGAAGTTGTAAGGAAATATTTAATTTCTGGTATTAAAATTAACTAACATTTTTGGCCTATCTCTTGCTTCCCACTTCTGTGAACACCAATGCTGTCCCACTGCTGTGTCTAATCTCTCTTCAGGGAAGCATTTAGCTGTTAACTGGAGACTTCCAGGTAATATGTTTTTTTTCTGAGTAATTCTAGAAACCATTCTAGAAAAATCTCAGACATCTATCCCCAAAGGAACTGGAACATGTGTGCTGTGAATCCTCCTACCACACTCCCCCAAAATGGAGATACTTAGAAGTTTTTTCCATCTGCATTATTCTAACATGGAACACCTCAATGCTCTTTTCTTTTTTTTTTTTTTTTTTTTTTTTTTTTTT
>PVKV010007208.1:12249-98201 GCA_004027835.1 Alouatta palliata | reverse complement strand
TTTTTTTTTTTGAGACGGAATTTCGCTCTTGTTACCCAGGCTGGAGTGCAATGGCGCCATCTCGGCTCACTGCAACCTCTGCCTCCTGGGTTCAAGCAATTCTCCTGCCTCAGCCTCCCGAGTAGCTGGGACTACAGGCACGTGCCACCATGCCCAGCTAATTTTTGTATTTTTAGTAGAGACGGGGTTTCACCATGTTGACCAGGATGGTCTCGATATCTTGACCTCGTGATCCACCCGCCTCAGCCTCCCAAAGTGCTGGGATTACAGGCGTGAGCCACCGTGCCCGGCCTTAATTTTCTTAATTACTATATTTTGCAAAATAGATATTACTGTCTTTAAAGCAAAATTACGAATGCCTTTGTTCTCCAGATACCTGGACACTCCCAAGTCTGAGTTTGTTTAGTAAACATTAATTTGTTCCCTTAAATGTAAACTAGAGGCTAGAAATGCCTAACTTTCTGAGCATGTAGCCCAGCAAGTCCGAGCCTCATTTTCCTAGCCCTCACTCAAAATGGAGTCATTCTGTTTAGAATGCCTGTAACAATAGTGTTGGGTCAACGTGAGTTTTCTGGTTTTAGTACTTGTAGTATGGTTAACTTTAAGGAAAGCTGATGGAAGGGTATGTGGAAACTCTGTACTACTATCACAATTTTTCTGTAAGTCAAATTATTTCAAAGAAGTTTCATAAAATACAAAATAGACTAGACAGCACATTAGACTCAGCTGAAAAGAGAGTTAGTGAACTGAAAAATAGAAAAAAATTGTCTTGAATTATCTCTAGAGATACAAAAAGATGCAGACATGAGGGATTGAGATATAGAAAATGTGAGAGATAAAAGACCTATCTAGTTGGAGTTACAGAATTTGTATAATGATAGTAAGAACAAAGAAGCAGCAAGATTGAAAGAGTGTCTGAGATATTTTTGAGAATTATTTAACGATACAGTATTTTCAAGAAGCCACATGAACCATCAACAGAAACATTATAATAAAAATACAGAAGAGAGAGAGAAATTTTTGATAGCAGCCGAAGAGAAAAAAGACATATCTACAAAGAAACGGCAGATTGAGAAAAGACTTTTCCATAGCAACATTGAAGAAAAAGAGTGTATTGTCCTCAGGGCATTGAGGAAATATAACCTCAATGCTAGAATTCTAGAATTCTATGCCAAGTGAAGCTGCCTTTCAAGAAAGAGAACACAATGAAGACAGTTCCTGAAAAACAACAAAAACAGAGTTAATTAAAAATAAAAACCAACAGACCTTTTCTAACACAAATACCAAAGACTAAACTTGAGGGAGAAGGAAAATGATTAGCCAATGGAAAGTCTGAGATGCAACATAGAATAGTGAATAAACATCATAATAAATATGTAGATAGATCCTAAGCAAGCATTGTCTGTATAAGAGAAATACCTAATTTGTAAAGATAGTAAATTGGATAAAATTAAAATTTTGAATCCAGGCATGACGGCTCATGCCTGTAATCCCAGCACTGTGGGAGGTCAAGGCTGGAAGATGGCTTGTGCCCAAGAGTTCAAGACCAGCTTGGGCAACATGGCAAAACCCCTTCTCTTCTAAAAATACAAAAAAAGTAGCCAGGCATGGTGGCATGTGCCTGTAGTCCCAGCTACTGGGGAGGATAAGGTGGGAGGATTGCTTCAGCCTGGGAGGCAGAGGTTGCAGTGAGCCAAGATCATTCCACTGCACTCCAACCTGAGTAACAGAGTGAGACCCTGTCTAAAAAAATAAAATAATAAAATAAAATTTGGGGAGCCAATGGTATATGTTTGATGAGAGTGATCAGGGTTCAAATATTTTAAGGTTTTTATTTTTCAGGAGGGAACAACATTAACTTTAGACTTTGTTAAGTTTATATGCATCCAAAATTATCTAGAGCAGCCCCTAAATAGAGCATATGATTTCCAAAAACGTATGTGGAATAGGAGTGGGAAAAGAATATCTTAAGAGTTTAGAAAAACAAACAAACAGAAAACACTCATTCTAAAATAAAGGCAAGAAAGGAAAGAAAAGAAATAGAAACAAAAAAGCAAAAAGGCCAGGATAAAATAAGTAGAAAAAATTCAAATGTATCAATAAACACATTACATGGAAATTAATAAAATCTAAAGACAAACATTGACCAAATGAAAAAAATAAATGACAAAATTAATATATGCTGTTTATAAGAGACATACTTAAAATACAAAGACTCAAAAATATCAGAAGTCAAGAGTTGGAAATAAATTAATGTGATTGGACCCACTGAGTACTTAGAAGTAAAGCATAGTCTGCACTACTCAGTAGCATTTCCTTTTATGCGTAAGTGTTCACAATTGTATAAAGCAGATTTTTAGATAGTAGTTTTATTTATAAACCTTTCACAACTTGTTCAAACCTTCAGCTTTATTCTATCTAACTTAAAACAATTCTTTAACCCTTTAATCTAGGCAAGAAAAATCTACATTTTCATGCCTTTTTATAATCTTTTACCAAAAGTATTTTCCTTAGACACATTGCATGTAAACTGTTCAACTGTCTCACGTATGTGTTACAGTGTTAACTCTTAGCAGCTTTTACTTTTGGTGAAAACCTTGGTAAGTTCAGCATTCAAATTATGTACTTGTGGAGCTAATTATAAATAGCCGTAGTTAGTGAGATATATCCATGTTTCTGTGTATTTCTTCTTATAAAATGATTAAGTTGACTTTTACCTGCCCATATGATATTATTTATTCTCTTTCTTTATGGTGATCAGGAAGAACCAGAAAGAAACAGGTTCTTAGGAGCAAATAAGATGTTCTTTGGTCACTTGAACAAAATGGAAATGTCTTTCAATCAACTGATTGATCGTCATGAAATACTGAATTAAATCAGGGAACTCCTTATTCTAATTCTTGTATCAGTTCAAACCATGTTATTTTAAAACAAGAAAACAAAGGAAAAGTTCCTAGAGAGAAAATTACATTAGAAATTAGAAGCCTGGTTTTCCCATTTAATTGTTATATGGTCTTTTTCAGTATTTTACTTTTTCTCATCTGTTAAAATGAATAGGGAATTTTTAAATAATGTGCAGGAACAGTATGAATGATTTGCAATGCTAAGTTAAACATAACACTCAAAAAAAAGTCAGGCCAGGCATGTTGAAGTTCAAGACCAGCCTGGGCAACGTGGCAAGACCCTGTCTCTACAAAATTAAAAAAACAAAAAGCCAAGCATGGTGGCATGCACCTGTGGTCCCAGCTACTCAGGAGGCTGACATAGAGGGATCATTTGAGCTCAGGAGGTCAAGGCTGCAGTGAACCATGTGTTGGTGACACTGTACTCCAGCCTGAGTGACAGAGGGAGATCCTGTCTCAAAACAAAACAAAACAAAAAGTCAGCAATATAGTAGCAAGTTTTAATTACATCCTAGATGGATAGAATAGAATTTGAAGTTTAGAGTAAAAATAGAGCCATCTCCAGTTTTGAAGAAGCTTTAAAAAGTGGCAAGTCTTAATAATTGGTCAATAGTCTTTTGTTGGAATTTTGAATAAATTACTATACATTAATTCGCAATTATTTATTGGTTGCTTAGTATGTGCCTGGCTAAAGTATGTGTTTTAGGGACACAGCATTAAACAAAATATATCTGCCCTTATTGTGTTTACATTCCAGTGGAAGAGAATGAGTGTAAATAAAAAATGTATATCATATACTAGATAGTTACAATTCTACAGAGGAAAATACAGCAGAGAAGAGGTATAGGAAGCATGGTGGGAGAGACTGCAGTTTTAGATAAGGGTAAACAAGGGAGTCCTCACTGAAAGGGTGATATTTAAGCAAAGTCCTGAAGGAGGGAGGATGTGAATAATATAGATAAGGGAGAGGACCATTTCAGGCAGAAGGATCAGCAAATGCAAAGGCCATGATCAGGACCATGCCCAAAGTGCTCAAGGAACATGAGGGAGGCCTGAATGTAGAGAAAGTTAGAGGAAAAGTGGTGGGAGATGAGTTCAGAGAGATGAGGTGTTGGGTCCCAGTGACCTTAGATGCCATCTAAAAGACTTTGGAGAATTTGATGTGACTGTAAGAACTTTGGCTTAAAAAAACAAGTGAAATGCCAGGCGCGGTGGCTCACGCCTATAATCCCAGCACTTTGGGAGGCCGAGGCGGGAGGATCACGAGGTCAAGAGATCGAGACCATCCTGGTCAACATGGTGAAACCCCATCTCTACTAAAAATACAAAAATTAGCTGGGCATGGTGGCACGTGCCTGTAGTCCCAGCTACTCGGGAGGCTGAGGCAGGAGAATTGCTTGAACCCAGGAGGCAGAGGTTGCAATGAGCCGAGATCGCGCCATTGCACTCCAGCCTGGGTAACAAGAGCGAAACTCCATCTCAAAAAAAAAAAAGAAAAGAAAAAAAAAGTGAAATGTATATAACAAAAATTCGCCATTTTGCCTATTTTAAGTATATAATTCAATACTATTACATACAATTACAGTGTTGTACAACTATTAGCAACTATCTAAAATTTCCGAAATTTTCTCATCATTCCAAACAGACACTGTACCCTTTAAGCAATAACCCATCATTTCCCTCTCCCCTACACCAAACCCTGGTAACCTCCCATCTACCTTCTGTCTCTATGAAGTTGCCTATTCTAGATATTTCTTATAAGTGAAATAATTCAATATTTGTCCTTTTGTATCTGGCTTATTTCACTTAGTATGTTTTCAAGGTTCATCTTTGTTGTAGCACGTGTCAGTACTTCAGTCCTTTTTATAGATGAATAGTAGCCATTTAATATATATACCACATTTTGTTTATCCATTTATCTGTTGATGAACATTTGGGTTGCTTTCACTTTTGGCTATTGTGAATAATGCTGCTATGAACATTGGTGTATAAGTATCTGTTTGAGTTTATGCCTTCCATTCTTTTGGGTATATACCTAGAAATGGAATTGCCAGATCATATGGTAATTCACTGTTTAACTTTTTGAGGAACTATATTAATGTTTTTCACAAGCAGTTGCACTATTAGAGCCTACTACCTGTATAAGGGCTCCAGTTTCTCCACATCCTCACAAACACGTTATTTTCCATTTTAAAAATTATAGTGATTGTAGGTGTGAAGTGGTATGTATTGTGGCTTTTATTTGCATTTCCCTAATGGCTAATGATGGCATTTTTTCAAGTACTTCCTGGCTATTTGTATATCTTCTGTGGAGAAATATCCATTAAAATTCTTTGCCTATTTTTTTAAAATTTTACTTTAAGTTCTAGTATACATGTGCAGAATGTGCAGATTTCTGACATAGGTATACATGTGCCATGGTGCCTTTGCCTATTTTTTAATTAGATTGTTGGTCTTTTCATTGCTGATCTGTGGGAGTTCTTTATGTATTCTGGATATTAACTCCTTACCAGATTATGATTTGCCAGTATTTTTCTCCTTCTGTAGTTTTCACTTTGTTTAGAGGCAGAGTCTTTCTTCTTCCTTCAGGCTGGAGTGCATCAGTGCAACTTTGGCTCACTGCAGCCTCAGCCTCCAGGGCTCAAGTGATCCTCTGACTTCAGTCTCCAAGTACCATGCTTAGCTAATATTTGAATTTTTTTTTTTTTTTGTGGGGACAAGGTCTCACCATGTGGCCCAGGCAGGTCTCCAACTCCTGGGCTCAATTAATTCTCCTACCTTAGCCTCCTAAAGTGCTGGGATAATAGGCAACTGGCCTTAGTTGTCACTCTCTTGCTTGTTTCCTTTAATGCTAGTTGTTTTCTATATCTTACATGTTTTTATTCATTAATTCTTCAATTATTGCCTGTTTTTGTATTTAGTCGATTTTTTTTTTAATGGTGTACTATTTTGATTCCCTTCTGTCCTGTTTTATGTCTTTCTTAATTATTTCCTTAGTGGTTACCTAGATTAAGTTAAACTAGGTTGTTACAAGTTTAAGATGTTAATTGTAATTTCTAGGAGTTTGGCTTTTGATCTGAGTAGAATGGAAAACTGTTGGAGGCTTTTAACTTGCATCTGTTTTTTGTTTTAATCTCTCTGCTATGCTGAAAATAGATGGTTGAGGGAAGGTGCCAGACAGGGGCTGAAGTTGGGAGATACGTTAGATTTTTTAATAATTCAGGCAAAAAAATCATAGTGGCTTGGCCCATTGTGGTAATGGTAAGGGTGTTAGTGTTCAGATTCTGAGTATGTTTTTGATAGTAGACCCAACAGGACTTATTAATGAATTGAATGTGGACAGTGAGAGAAAGAGGAGTCAAAAGTGACACCAAAATTTTTTGGGAGATGGAGTTACATTTGAAGATAATATTCTGAATTTTAGAAGGTCTGTATGAAATAGATTTCTCTCTTTTTTTTTTTTTTTTCAGAGACAGAGTCTCTTTCTGTCTCCCAGCATGGAGTGCAGTGGCACAGTCCCGGCTCACTGCAATGTCCGCCTCCCAGGTTTAAGTGATTCTCCTGCCTCAGCCTCCCAAGCAGCTGGAACTACAGGCACCTGCCACCATGCCTGGCTCATTTTTGTATTTTTAGTAGAGATGGGGTTTCACCATGTTGGCCACATTGGCCTCAAACTCCTGACTTCAGGTGATCTGCACGGCCTCCCAAAGTGCTGGGATTACAGGTGTGAGTCACTGCCCAACCAGATTTCTCATCAATATTTTAAAAAATGTATTCCACATTTAGGAGAAACTAAAACATGTGAAGGATATAATATGTTCAGGATGGCCAGACGCAGTGGCTCATGCCTGTAATCTTAGCACTTTGGGAGGCTGAGGTGGGCAGATCACTTGAGGTCAGGAGTTCAAAACCAGACTGGTCAACATGGTGAAACCCCATCTTTACTAAAAATACAAAAAAAAATTAGCTGGGCATGGTGGTGGGGGCCTATAATCCCAGCTACTCAGGAGGCTGAGGGAGGAGAATCGCTTGAACCCACAAGGCTGAGGTTGCAGCAGCAAGCCGAGGTTGCCCCACTGAACTCCAGCCTGGATGACAGAGCAAGACTCTGTCTCAAAAAAAAAAAAAAGTTCATGATGTTGGATTTCTTGGTGTTTTGTTTTCTGATTAAACTATCCAGATATTTAGTGGAGTTGAAAGAAAGGCCAATTCCTCATCCTTCCATGCATTCTATACTGAGAAGCCGGGCTGTTGAGAGTAAAGATTGTTAAATACTAAAAGAGTATATATTGGTAAAAGGAAGAGAAGGAAGAGTGGGAAGGAATGAAGGAAAAGGACCTCTGTTATATTCATAATGTTCTTACCAAATGAACAAAGCATGTTAACAACTTTTAGAAAGAAGTTCAACAGCAAAATTTTTCTGCAAAAAAAAAGTGTTTTGTTTTTTTTTGCTGTCAAATCTGACATTTAAATGTGTCAGAAAAACCTCATCTTTCCATTTATGTGAAATGTCCAGAAAAGGCAAATCTGTGGAGATGGGTACAAGGAATCTTTTGGGCTGATGGAAATATTCTAAAACTAGATTATTATGATGTTGCAGAACTGTATAAATGTACTAAAAATTACTAAACACTTTAAACAGGTGACTTTCATGGTTTGTAAATTATACTTAAATAAAACTGTTAAAAATACATAAAGGCCAGAAAGAAAGAAAAAGACCCTTACGTCTCAATCATTTTGATTAAAATTTTATTAATGTTATATGGAGAAATTTTGGTTGAACTTTTAAATTCCATGATAGTTTTAGTTTCAGGTTTCTACTTATGTATTTTTTGTTTTAAAATAGTATGTGTTTTATACAATAGTATTCTCAATTATATGCTTCTAATAAAAAGCTAAATCCTTGGTAACATTAGCATTAAGTAGCATTTCTTATATGAGAATGAATGTTACAGTAAAGTTCAGTAGAGAAATATGTGAATGGACAGAAACAGGTATTAATTATGAGCCTGTTTTAACATAAGAAAAGTATTTTGCTTAATAATAGTACATTAAGTGTGCCATCACCTAATGTACTGTGACTTAAAGAAAGTGGAACATTTCTACATATACACACATATGAAAGTAAGTGCATTTTTTAAAAAAGTTGAGAAGTATATGTACCGAACTGATGATAATTACTTCTGTTGAGAGAATGAGGCTTTGAAGAAGAATGTATATATTCATTTATTCATGGGTTACTTGTGTAACTGATAGAAAGCAAAGTATAAAGAGACTAGACAACTGAAAGGAAAAAAAGAAGATTAAGGCCTAAATAATGCCAGTGGTGATAGAGAAGAAAGTAAACAAATGAAAAATATTCAGTTGCCAAGTTGATATAGTACAGAACTATTGCAAAGATCAAAAATGATTGGGTAAGTAGATTACAGTAAATTAACTCAATGGAACTATAACATTACTTGACCATAAACATAAACATTACTTTATTAAATTTATGAAGTAAAATGGAAACTTTTATATATACTGACAAAAAGAAGGTACAATATAGTATGTACATTTTCGTTTTCAGCAGTAAAAACAAATAGGAAAATAAAGGAAAATAATTAAGATGACAATGAAAGTATTAATGATAAAGTTAAGTGAATAGAGGAGCCCTTATTCTTCCATGCTTTCTTTAAAGGGTTTCTGAATAATCATAAATAAAAAAAGAAACATTGCTATAATCAGGGATTGGCAAACTACATATGGCTAAATTTATTACAAAGAATTCTAGAAATAAGAATTGTCTGAAAAGAAAAATTTACACCCACTTTTTTTATGTGTGTGCACGCGCATGCGTGTGTGTTTGTAAGCTGTTGGAGGTTTTTAACTGGATCTGTTTTTTGTTTTAATCTGGCTGCCGTGCTGAAAATAGACTGTTGAGTGAATGTGCTAGGCAGGAGCTGAAGTTGGGAAATATGTTAGATTTTGTAATGATCCAGGCAAAAAATTACAGTGGCTTGGCCCATTGTGATAATGGGAGCAATGTTTCATATATAAATATAGGTTATATATAGATATATATGCACATAAATATATATTTATGTGCATATGTATTTATATATGCATATATACATAAATATATGTGTATATATATTTAAGCAGTACTCGAAAATAATACCTTAGTGTCCTCTTAATTATTTAATCTATTAGCTTTCAAACCTATGGTTAATTAATACTTTTTGTCTAATTACACACAATTATTTTTATAATGATAGTATGATTTCAATGTATTTCCTAAAGTTTATGTGTTGAAAACTTAATCCCCAATGCAACAGTATTGAGGTGAGAGTTTTAAAAGTGATTAGGTCCTGAAGTCTCTACCCTCATGGAAAGGTTAAAAAGGTTAGTGCAGTTATAGTGGGAGGGGTTAGTTATGGTGGTGGGTTCCTGGTAAAAGGATGAGTTCAGCCCCCTTCCCTTCTTTCTCCCTCATGTATACCCTCTTGCCTTCTGTGTTTTGCTGTGGGATGATGCAGCAAAAGGCCCTTGCCATAAGCGGGCCCTTTGACTTTGGACTTCTCAGCCTCCAGAGCTATAAGAAATAAATCTGTTCTCTACGAATTACCCAGTCTCAGGTATTGTTAGAGCAGCACAAGACAAAGACAATGAGATTGGCCTATATACACTGACATGAAAAGAAAACAAAGGTAAAATAACTTTTTTCTCTAAATTTTTAAAAGAAGTTTTCAAAAATCAAGGTATTACATGTACATATTTTGTTATAACAATGCAAAACAGATGGACAAAGACACATGAATTTGTTGTTTTCTGTGTTAGCATGTAGGACAGAACATAACACAGAATATGTGAAAATAGCTTACTTTATAGGCGTAAGCATATGGAGATGCTAATGTCAAAAAGAAAATACTTTTCCTAAAATTTGGTTTTTAAAAGCCTCGATGAAATATTTTTGATAAAAAATTTAATAAAATACAATATATTTTAAGTGTTCTCATTACAAGAAATTTATATGAGGTAACGAAAATGTTAATTAACTCTATTTAGCCATTCAACAATGTTTGCCTATTTCAAAACATGTTGTTTATAAATATATGTCACTTTTGTTCTAAAAAATTAATAAAAAGAAAAAATTTCATATAATACAAAAATATGTAAAGTATAAGGTGATATTTTCACACCTTGTCCCTCAGTATCATTTGTCAGAGGTAATACTTTTAAAAATGTTGATGAAATTTATGTGTACCCTGTATCTCCATTATTTCCATATTTGCTTATATAAATTTTACCTTAAGAGGTTTTCCCCTCATATAATTTTTACCTTAAATAGTAAGATGTAGAGTGTTACTATTCTAAATCATCTGTAGATTTAAGAATTTCTGTGTTCCAGTAAATAATTTTAAATTGAGAAAAACTAATTACGGGTAAATCGTTCATCGTTTGTTCCTGCAATGTTGTAATGGACTGATTTTTTCTTTTATAGCAGTGATTCTGAACCAGGGGCTGTTCCCATAACAGGGACCCTTGACGATGTCTGGAGACATTTTTGGTTATTAGAACTGGCGGTGTGGGAGTGGGTGGTGGATGGTGAGAGTGGGTAATGCTACTGGCATCTGGTAGTAGAGGTTCTGCCAAACATCCTGCGATGCACAGAACAGCCTCCTACAACAAAGAGTTACCTGGTTCAAAAATGTCAGTAGTGCCAAGGCTGAGAAAACCTGACTTATATGAAAGTGGTTAAGAGTAAGTTCTACCCAGGCAGACTGCTTGGGTTTGGTATCATAGCCCCACTACGAACTGTGTGATTGTGGGTGGTTATTTAACCTCTTGGTCCCAGTTTCCTCATTATATAATAATAATAGTACCTATCTTATAGGGTTGGTAAGAGGCTATTTAATACATTTATTATGTGATATACTTAGATTTGTGCCTGGCACATAGTAGGAATGTTGGCTGCTATTATTTTATTGTTTCTCAGTAAAAACTAAAATCTAATCAATTATATAACATCAAAAGAATGGCCAGTTAATAAAGGTATCTGAGTAATTTGGGGGAGTTTCTAAACATCATTTTGAGAGTTACTAAGTTAGCTTTATATTTCAGCCTACTGTTTCCTACACAAACTATTTTTTTAGTATTTAAAAAATGATGTTTGGGGCGATGCTGCCTCTTTGTAGAGCAGTAGCCCTGGGAGGGAGATAGCATTTCATTGGCCTTTTCTCTTAGATTCTGTAGTTGCAATTTTGCCTCTTTGAAAGTTTCAATTCCTGCAACATAGTGTTAAATCCTTATTCTGATCTTTCTTTGCTTCTAGGCTGGTGAAGACATTTTTCAGAAGTATCATTATGACTATATCCTAAGGGTACAATGAGAGTGTCTGATTTATAAAATATACGTTATTTTTAGAAGCAAGAGAAAATACTTATTTAGTCACATCATGATTTTATTTCCTTTTAATAAGTACTATAAAATTCATTAATCTCAAGTAATTATTTGTGTTTCTCATTGCTTTTCCTCTCAGTGGAGTAATTCATGAACTGTACTTACATTAAAACACATAATTTAACTAAATGAAGGTTTAATTCAAAATATTTTTATATGCCTTGCAAATATAAAAATGCCCAGGAAAAATTTTAGATTGAGAGACAATATATAGTGCTATTTTCTAGGAACATATGGCAACTTTTTTAACCTAATTAAATACCAAAGGTTAAAAACACAAACCCATTCCTTAAACTAAAAAAAGGTGTGTAAGTGGTGAAGAATACATCGTTGGTTTTTTTTTCTTTCTTTCTTCCTTTTTTTTTTTTTTTAAAGTTCAGTTTTAGTTTTTTACCACTTGATGGCAGTGATGGAGCTAGAGCTCTACCCTGAGAAGGTTAGGGCAAGAACTCATTATGAATAACAAAAGGGTAGGTACAAAGGAAATCCCTGACATTTTAATATTATTCACATTTCTAGATGGTATTACTTATATTGCAAGTGACAGTAATAGGGGGGAAAGCCTCTAGATGGAGCTTCAGTACTTTCTAAGGGAAAACGTTTGCTCTATCTTTCCCAATGAATGTTTTATATTATTTTACATAATATATTGAATCCAGAATGGGTTTTTAAAAAATATTTAAAGGTGAATTTATTTTAGCTGTAATTAGGAAAATTAATTTACCAAATTACCTAATAATTTGAAAAAATGGCTATTTAAGTATGTTACATTTTTATTTCATGATTAATATTTGTTGAAAAATTATGTTAAACTTTGAGTCAAAATTTCTATTTAGTATAAATGATTTGCATATCTAACAAGTTAGTAAAAGACAATTAATGAGAAGTCAGGTGCTTAAAATCAATATTGTACCACAATTAAATCTGACCATCCATATTATTATGCCTGTTATCATTCAACATTTGAATTCCTAAGAGAACGTAAATATTACTCCAATTCAGTTGCCCAACTAAAAAAATTAAAAACATTAGGAATTTTAATGTAAAATAATTTTTTAAAGAATGTATATGTTCTTTAGTAAATATTCTTACTTTTATCAGTAATGTTTTCCTTTTGCAGTGTCCATTATTACTATATATTGAAAGGAAGTTGTCATTTTTATTAATAGAAAGATGATGTTAATGTTCTCAGTACACTGTTGATTTTAGTGTCTACTTCCTGAATAATAAGAAAACTTGAAACAAAACCGTAAGTTTTCTGAGAATGACCCTGTATGGTGAATTTAAAAAAAGAAAGAATAGTAAGTTTTCTAGCTGGGCAGCTCAGGAGGCTGAGGTGGGAAGATTGCTTGAACCTAGGAGTTTGAGAACAGCCTGGGCAATATGGCGAGACCCTGTCTTTATCTATCTATCTATCTATCTATCTATCTATCTATCTCTATCTCTATCTATCTATCTATCTATCTGTCTATCTTCTATCTGTCATCTATCTAGATGGAATCTTGCTCTGACCGCTAGGCTGGAGTGCAGTGGTGCAATCTTTGCCTCCCAGTTTCAAGCAATTCTCCCACCTCAGCCTCCGGAATAGCTAAAATTACAGGTGTATGGCACCATGCCTGGATAATTTTTATATTTTTTTAGTAGAGATGGGGTTTCACCATGTTGTCTAGGCTGGTCACGAGCTCCTGACCTCAGGTCATCCACCTGCCTCAGCCTCCCAAAGTGTTGGGATTGCAGGTATGAGCCACCGCGCCAGCCTGATCCTGTCTTTAAAAAAACAAAAAGAATAGCAAGTTTTCTTACTTTTCTTCTAGTATGCCATTACCTATGTTAATATTGATGTCTCTTAAAGCATTCAATGAAGGAGAAAACAGCTATTGCTTTAAGTTGCCTCCCCTCTTTTTTTTTTTTTTTTGAGACTGAATTTTGCTCTTGTTACCCAGGCTGGAGTACAGTGGCATAATCTCGGCTCACTACAACCTCTGCCTCCTGGGTTCAAGCGATTCTCCTGCCTCAGCCTCCTGAGTGGCTAGGATTACAGGTGCCTGCTACCACACCCAGCTAATTTTTTGTATTTTTAGTAGAGACAGGGTTTTGCCATGTTGAGTAGGCTGGTCTCGAACTTCTGACCTCATCATCCACCTGCCTCAGACTCCCAAAGTGCTGGTATTACAGGCATGAGCCACCGCGCCCTGCCTGTTGCCCATTTTTTTAAGGACTCAAAATATTACAGGAAAGCCTTGGGTAATCTTTGTTTTGAAATTGACATGGATAATAATTGTTTTATGTTGAAAAAATGTATAACTGGAAAATTATATGAGAAGCATGAAAAATGTTTTGTGGTGGTTTTACTTCTTTTCAGTTTCATGAATAAATGTGTTATGTATTCTCTATTGAGACAAAAACCTCACTAAAACAGAGTAGTTGCCAGTAATTTTTTATAATTACACTTAACAATAATGTTGGCAACAGTTGATATTCTATTTGGCTAAGCAAATATGGTGTAAATTCATTTCAGGATGTATAGTCAGCTAAATGTGCAGCATAATTTGCTTGCTAATCACCTCAGTAGTAACAATCTCCCAGAAAACCGTGTGTTGCTTTATTTTTTCCTTATCTCATTAATTTTTTTGGACTTTAGTAGCAAAGGGACACATTTCAAGAACATCACATAAATGTTCAAGCGTTCTTTTATTATTAATACTTTCTAGACTTATATAATCACATTAAATTAGCTTTTAACTTATGTAACAAAGTGAACTTACAAAAATATGGCCTGTTTCTCAGGGGTAGGAAAACTCCACATTAAGGAATTATTATGCCACTACAGTTATTTATCAGTGGTTACCATGTAGTAGTAGCAGTTACTAATGAAATAAATTTATTTAAAATAGTTATGGATAAGTTTCAACTTAATTTGTAACTTGCGGAATCCTTCTGGACAAAGGGAAACTGTTATTTTCCATTTCTATGAAGCACTTGCACTATGAAGGAATGGTTTGTATAGCAAGTTAATTTTACATTATTAAACCTTTTTTTTATTTTAAGGGAAAACAAATAAAACACGAAATTGTACTTTGCTATGGTTACAGTTTAAACTGTCTTTAATTTGGTACAAGAAAAACTTCTCTATTTTTTTTTTCCAAGATGGAGTCTTGCTCTCTTGCCCAGTCTGGAGTACAGTGGCACGATTTTGGCTCACTGCAACCTCTGCCTCCTGAGTTGAAGCAGTTCTCCTGTGTCAGCCTCCTGAGTAGCTGGGATTACAGCACCCACCACCATTCCCAGCTAATTTTTGTATTTTTAGTAGAGACAGGGTTTCACCTTGTTGGCCAGGCTGGTCTTGGACTCCTGACCTCTTGATCTGCCTGCCTCAGCCTCCCAAAATGTTGGGATTACAGGCATGAGTCACTGCACCCAGCAAAAGTTCTCTATTTTACAATCATTTAGGTTGCCAGGTTACATTTTTTGCTTTCTTAACCAGTATATTGGCATTATCATCTATAGTTATTTTAAGCTTGTCTAGGTTTCTTTTTTATCTTTCTGGCAGTAGTGCCAAGTCTGAATTTAAATGTTTCTGTTGACTAATATTTCCCATTATATTTAGAGTATACTCACTTTCAGTATTGGTACTGTAGACATCATTAAATCTAAATTTTATCAGTGTTGATCAGACAAAAATAGATTAACCAAGTAGAAAAGGACTTATCAAACTTCTCAGTTCTTTTTCTTTTCTTTTCCTTCGTGTGTGTGTGTGTGTGTGTGTGTGTGTGTGTGTGTGTGTGTGTGTCTGTTTTGCTCTTGTTGCCCAGGCTGGAGTGCAATGGTACGACCTCAGCTCACCGCAACCTCTATCTCCTGGATTCAAGTGATTCTCCTGCCTCATCTTCTAGTAGCTGGGATTACTGGCACGTGCCACCATGCCTGGCTAATTTTGTATTTTTAGTAGAAATAGGGTTTCTCCATATTGATCAGGCTGGTCTTGAACTCTTGACCTCAGGTGATCCACACACCTCAGCCTCCCAAAGTGCTAGGATTACAGGCATGAGCCACCATGCCCAGCCCTCAATTATTTTTCTAAACTAGTTCCTAAAATAAATTTTCCTGAAATATTTTCTAGTTAACAGATTTTTTAAATTGTATGTTGAAAGTATAATAAGCACAAGGAAATCTGTAGCAGTTATTATAATGCTTAATAAAAATACGTTGATTTGTCAAAACAACTCTTGCTGTAACAGCAATACAGACTTTGAACAATACAAATTACGTTCATAGTTTTTGAAAATTTGTCTAGATAGCTCTATATCCCACCCACTAGATATACAGGAATACCTCACTTTATTGTGCTTTTCTTTATTGCATGTTGCAGCTATTATTTTTTTTTTTTTTTTTTTTTTTTTTTTTTAAACAAATTGAAGGTTTGTGGCAATCCTGAGTCCATCAAGTCTATGGGTGCCATTTTTCCAACAGCATATACTCCCTTCCTGTTTCTGTATCACATTTTGGTAACTCTTGCAACAGTTCAAACATTTTCGTTATTATTAAATCTGTTGCAGTGACCTATCATCAGTGATCTTTGATATTACCATTGTAATTATTTTGGGGAGTCACAAACCATGCCTATATAAATTAGTAAATTTAATCAGTAAATGTTGTACGTGTTCTGACTGATCCAACGACCTGCTCTTCCCCCATCTCTCTCTTTCTATTTGGGCCTCCCTACTCTCTGAGGCACAACAATTTTGAAATTAGGACACTTAACCCTACATTGATCTCTAAGTATTCAAGTGAATGAAAGAGTCACATATCTCATACTTTAAAATGATTAAGTTTAGTAAAGAAGTCATGTTGAAAGCCAAGACAGGCCAACAGCTAGGCCTCTTGCACAAAAACCGGCATGTATGAATGCAAAGGAAAAGTTCTTGAAGGAAATTAAGTGCTACTCCAGTGAAAACATGAATGATAAGAAAGTGAAAAGGCCTTAATGCTGATACGGAGAAGGTGTGAGTGATGTGGATAGAAGATCAAACCAACCACAACATTCCCTTGAGCCAGAGCCTAATCCAGGGCAAGGTCCTAATTCTCTTCGTTTCTAAGAAGGCCAAGAGGAGTAAGGAAGTTGCAAAAGAAAAGGTAGAAGCTAGCAGAAGTTGGATCATGAGGCTTAAGGAAAGCAGCCATCTCTACAACGTACAAGTGCAGGGCGCAACAGAAGCTGCTGATGGAGAAGCTGCAGTAAGTTATCCAGAAGATCTAGCTAAGATCATTGATGAAGGTGGCTACACTAAGCAACAGATTTTCATTGTAAATGAAATAGCCCTCTGTTGGAAGAAGATGCCATCTAGGACTTTCATAGCTAGAGAAGAAAAGTTGTTGCCTGGATTCAAAGCTTCAAAGAACAGGCTGACTCTCTTGTTAGGAGCTAATACAGCTGGTGACTTTAGGAAGCCAATGCTCATTTACCATTTTGAAAATCTTAGGGCCCTTAAGAATATGATAAATCTGCTTTGCCTGTGCTATATAAATGGAACAACAAAGCCTGGATAACAGCATGTCTGTTTACAGCATGGTTTACTGAAACCCAGTGTTCAGACCTACTGCTCAGAAAAAACGATTTTTTTTTCCCAATCTATCACAGCTCATTGACAATGCACCTAATCACCCAGTGGCTCTGATGGAGATGTACAAGGAGATGAATGTTGTTTTTATTCCTGCTTCCACAACATGCATTCTGTAGCTCAAGGATCAAGGGGCTCTTTTGACTTTCAAGTTTTATTATTTAAGAAATAATCCTCTTTGGCAGCTATAGCCTTATGAAATGTATTTGAATCTGGGCAAAGTAAGTTGAAAACCTTCTGGGAAGAATTCACCATTCTGGATACCAATAAAAACATTCATGATTATGCAAGGAAATAAAAATACCGACAGGAACAGGAGTTTGGAGAGTGTTCATACCACCCTTCATGTTTGACTTTGAGGGCCTTAAGATGTCATTGGAGGAGGTAACTGCAGGTTGGTGGCAAATAGCAAGAGAACTAAAATTAGGAGTGTATCCTGAAGATGTGACTGAATGGCTGTAATTTCATGATGACACTTGAAGAAATGAGGTGTTGCTTCTTATGGATGAGCGAAGAAAGTGATTTCTTTTTTTTTTTTTTTTTTTTCCGAGACAGAGTTTCGCTCTTGTTCCCCAGGCTGGAGTACAATGGCGCCATCTCTGCTCACTGCAACCTCTGCGTCCTGGGTTCAAGTGATTCTCTTGCCTCAGCCTCCTGAGTAGCTGGGATTACAGGCATGTGTCACCACACCCAGCTGATTTTTTATTTTTAGTAGATGGGTTTCTCCATGTTGGTCAGGCTGGTCTCAAACTCCCAACCTCAGGTGATCCGCCCACCTCAGCCTCCCAAAGTGTTGGGATTACAAGCGTGAGCCACCGTACCTGACCAGAAAGTGATTTCTTGATATGGAATCTATTGATGAAGATCCTGTAAACATTATTGAAGTGACAACAAAGGATTTAGAATGTTCTGTAAACTTAATTGATAACAGCAGCTGGGTTTGAGAATATTGATTCCAATTTTGAAAGCAGTTTCATGGGTAAAGTGCTATCAAACAGCATCATATACTACAGAGAAATCTTTCATGAATGGAAGTGTCAGTGCAGCAAACTTCATTGTTGTCTTATTTTAAGAAATTATCATTGTTGTCTTATTTTAAGAAATTACCACGGCCCCCCCCAACTTTCAGCAACCACCACCACCACCCTGATCAGTCAGTAGCAATCAACATTGAGGCAAGACCCTACACCAGAAAAAAGATTACAACTTGCTGAAGACTCAGATGTTCTTTAGCATTTTGTAGTAATAAATTATTTTAAAATTAAGGTATGTTCAGTGATTTCCTTAGACATAATGGTATTATATACTTAGTAGTCTATAATGTAGTGTAAGCATTACTTTTATATGCACTGGTGAACCAAAAAATTTATATGACTTTTTTGTGATAGTTGCTTTATTATAGTCCTCTGAAACTGAACTCACATTATCTCTGAGGTATGCCTGTTTAGGTTATTACATTTTAAATTCTGTTTCATCTGTGTTTGAAAGAATGAATACATTGTCTGAATGAGTTGAAGAGATTGTGGCAATAGTTGAAGTAGAGAATGATTGTGAAGGATTAAGAGGAAGTGCATCAGTGGTATGTGGACTGAGAATAGCTTGATTAGGAGTTTGATATCATCTGGGAAGCAAAATAAAAACATTCAGTTGCTAGGGATTGAAGATTTTAGTAATGCTGCTTCCTGTGAGGGGAAACTGGGTAATAAAAAAGGCTGCAGCAATGAACAGTGTAGGAGCCAGTGTATCAGGGTTTACAAAGATGATTTAATGCAGTGGTTATGAAACATTTGGGAGTAGACATTACCGGTATGTGTATATTTATTTGTAAATGGTATATTAGTACAACATTACTAATATAAAATTTGGAATGCAGCTGACTCTAGGAAAAATCCTAAAGATGTTATGTAATTAGTATATAGTCATGTTGTTTTCCTGTCTGTATGTGATTATAAATCAACACATGATAGTTAGCAAAAGTTAAATTTGTATGCTTTTGTTTCCATCTTACTAAAGAATAAGCAGTCATCGAAATTCAGTGTTCTAGCATAAAAATAACTTAGAATAAGGAGCATAGAATAGAAATTACCAAGTCTGAAGTTCAGTTAAAAATGCTTCTTGGCTGGGCATGGTGGCTCATGTCTGTAATTCCAACACTTTAGGGGGCTGAGGTGGGTGGATCACTTGCGCTCAGGAGTTTGAGACCAGACAAGGCAACGTGGCGAAACCCCTGTCTCTACTAAAAAAAAAAAATTACAAAAATTAACCAGGCATGGTGGTGGGTGCTTGTGATCCCAGCTACTTGGAGGACTGAAGTGGGAGGATCACTTGAGCCTGGGAGGTAGAGGTTTCAGTGAGTCAGGATCGTGCCACTGCACTCCAGCCTAGGTGACAGAGTGACACCCTATCTCAAAAAAAAAAAAAAAAAGATTCTTGTGCATTACTACATATTTTTGCCTTTGTAGACTACCACAGGAGAAAATTATATGACATGGAAAATTGTACTAAGAACATTTTTAGTATGGAGCACTTATTTCAGCAAAAATTTGAACGAAATCAACCCAGTTCTAAATACTGGTCCTCATCCAGAATGACACACCAATAAATACGCAACTAGACTAAAAGTGTGCTGTGATTATATAACATAAAATGGCAGTCCTCCTTAACTTTCCCAGTTACCAAGTTAACTCCAAAGGTTTTGAGGACTGATTTACCTAGTTTGGCATTAGAAGGCAATTGCTTATTGGCCAGGCACCGTGGTTCACGCCCATATCCCCATTTTGGGAGACAAAGACAGGCAGATCACTTGAGGTCATGAGTTCAAAACCAGCCTGGTCAGCATGGAGAAACCTGTCTCTACCAAAAATACAAAAATTAGCTTGGCGTGGTGGCGAGCACCTGTAATCCCAGCTACTTGGGAGGCTGAAGCACAAGAATCACTTGAACTCTGGGGGCAGAGGTTACAGTGAGCTGAGATCATGCCACTGCACTCTAGCCTGGGCAACAAAGCAAGAGACTCCATCTCAAAAAAAAAAAAAAAAAAGAAAAAGAGGAAGACAATCACTTATTGAGGCATGAATACTTCAAAATAGAATAGGACATAACTCTTTAATTCTAGAAATGATTCAAAATCATTTATCCAGTTTGCTAAAAGCAGAGAACAAAAAAGAAACTGTACTCAAATATAGCCAGAAATTATTTCAACAACTTATTTCTGATTCTCATACATATGTAACATGAAGGAAAATATTGAATCCTCATTCTAAAACTGGTTAGGTACAGTTATTTCATTTCCCTTCCTGGAGTCTTTTGTCCTGTTTTTGTTTGTTTTGCGGTAGAAAGAAAACATTTAACCCAGATATACATACAAGTATACAATTAGAAGATTTTAAAACTTTTAATTACTGATGATGAACAAGAGTTTTAAAAATATGTTGCCTCCATCATAACTGATAAGGTTTGACTTCCTGCTGGGACAGGTACAATTTGTTTGGCTACTCTTCTGAATTACTTAAATGAGTTTTACTAGCATCTCTATCCTAGAAATTCTCCAACTGGGAGGGAGTGAAGCATGAAGCTGAGATAAGTGGCAAGCATTTTTAAAAAAGAGGTACGTTTAACTTGTCCCAAGCTTTTTTTGAACCTTAACTGGATTCCTAATGTCCAGTAGTCTCCCATTATCTGTAGGAAATATGTTCCAAAATCCCAATGGGTGCCTTAAAGTGTAGGGTTTTTTTTTTTTTGATGTATTCATACCTTATGATAAAGTTCAATTTATAAATTAGGCACAGTAAGATTAACAGCAATAACTAATAACAAAATAGAACAGTTGCAACAATATACTATAATAAAAGTTATGTGAATATTATAGCTCTCTCTTGTCTCAAAATGTCTTAATATTTTCAGACTGCAGTTGACCATGGGTAACTGAAACGTCAGAAAGCAAAAGCTCGGCTAAGGGAAGATTGCTGTATACTGCAGGCCACCAAACACACTCTGCCTGGAATTAGAAATTTCCACATTAATTCCAATAATACTGACTTGAAGATTTTTGTGATACTATATCTAAGTGCTTCTTAGATTCACCATTTTATTTACTTGCTCGTAGAATTATTTTGTGTAGTGACTTCTGGCATTCTTGAAAAATAGTAAATATGCAGAAGTTCAAATGTTCCTAATTGATAGATACTTTAACATTCAAGACTGCAAGTTGGGCCAGGCGCGATGGCTCACGCCTGTAATCCTAGCTACTCGAGAGGCTGATGCAGGAGAATCACTTGAACCTGGGAGGCAGAGATTTCAGTGAGCCAAGATTGCACCACTGCACTCCACCCTTGGCGACAGCGTAAAACTTCATCTTAAAAAAAAAAAAAAAAAAAAAAAGACCGCAAGCTGGGAAGGAAATAAGGACTGATTAGTATTAAGACTTTTATTATATCCCATATTTTCGAATCATGACATTAGATATCTGAGAAATCAAACTATGTATTTGCTTTGTTTCTTTGTTATTTCTGCAAAGGTAGAATGATAAATTATTACAAATAATTTGATGAAAATTTTGGTCAAAAGTCAAATGTGACAAATATACTGAAATAAAATATTTCAATTATTTTCAGAGACAAGAACTATGAAAAACTTCCTAAAGGATAATGATCAGTAAATAATCAATAAGCAGCTATTGCATAATAAAATTCCTCTGAGGAAACAAAATTGTTGTACAATTTTTGGCTTTTGGAGCTGCTACAATGCATAGAAAAGATATGCAGATCCAATTACAGCAGACTTTTTTTTTTTTTTCCCCCCTGAGACAGTCTCACACTGTCTCCTGGGCTGGAATGCAATGGCATGATCTCGGCTCACTGTGACCTCCACCTCCTGGTTTCAGGTGATTCTCTTACCTCAGCCTCCTGAGCAACTGGGATCACAAGTGCCCACTACCATGCCTAGCTAAGTTTTTATATTTTTAGTAGAGATGGGGTTTCAACTATGTTGGCCAGTCTGGTCTTGAACTCCTAACCTTGTGATCTGCCCACCTCAGCCACCCAAAGTGCTGAGATTTCAGGTGTGAGCCATCATGCCCGGCCTATAGCTGACTCTTGAAAAACGGAGGGGTTAGAGGTGCCAATCCCCCAACACAGTGGAAAATCCACAAATAGCTTTTGGCTCCACCAAAACCTAACTACAAGTAGCCTACCACCAACATATACAGTCAATTAACACATGTTTTGGATGTTATATGTATCATATACTGTATTCTTAAAGAAGAAAATGTTATTAAGAAAATCGTAAGAGAAAATACATTTACTATTGATTAATTGGAAGTGGATCATCATAAAGGTCTTCATCTTTGCGTCTTATTGAGTAGGCTGAGAGGCTGAGAGGAGGGGAGAGAGGAGTCATTAGTCTTGCTTCCTCAAGGATGGCAGAAGCAGAAGAGGTGAAGGAAGTGGAAGGGCAGTCAGGAGAGGCAGGCATACTTGTGTAACTGTTGTTGAAAAAAATCTGAATATAGGTGGACCCTCGCAGATCAAACCTCTGGTGTTCAAGGGTCAGCTATGTGTATTCTGATACTGATTTTTTTTAATTACTTGCTGATTTACTTCTTAAATTGGCTTCTGTTGCTCAACATCATGCACATGACATTTTGTACATGGCATCACATGACATTTTGCACATGACATGCGCATGAAATTTTGTTTTACTATAACAGAATGCCACAGACTGGCTCATTTGTAAAGAAAATATACTTCTTTCTCATAGTTCTAGAGCTGGAAAGTCCTATATCAAGGTGGTAGCATCTGGTGAGGGCCTTCATGCTGCATCATCTTCTGGCATGAGAGAGAGCAAGCAGTGGAACTGGCAGACTCAAGCCCTTTTATGCCATTAAACCGTTCATGAGGGTGGAGCCCTCATGACCTAAACACCTCCCATTAGGTTCCTCCTTCCAACAGCGTTACATTGGGGATTGTTTCCAACACATGCTTTCAGGGGGACACATTCAAACTATAGCGTTATCCCATTTTTTTAATAGATACTACTTTTGATGCCTATTTAGGTTATTTCTAATTTGGGGCTTTTATGAGCAATGTTTCTATGAACATTCATGTACATATCTTTTTTTTTTTTTTAATTGTACTTTAAGTTCTGGGGAACATGTGTAGAATATGCAGGTTTGTTACATAGGCATACATATGCCATGGTGGTTGGCTGCATCTGTCACCTCGCCATCTAAGTTAGATATTTCTCTCCTAGCTCCCCACCCCCCAACAGACCCTGGTGTGTGATGTTCCCCTCCCTATGTCCATGTGTTCTCATTGTTCAACCCCCACTTATGAGTGAGAACATGAGACGTTTGTTTTTCTGTTCTTGTGTTAGTTTGCTAAGAATGATGGTTTCCAGCTTGATCCATGTCCCTGCAAAGGACATGAACTCATCCTTTTTTATGGCTGCATAGTATTCCATGGTATATATGTGCCACATTTTCTTTATCCAGTCTGTCATTGAGGGGCATTTGGGTTGGTTCCAAGTCTTTGCTATTGTGAACAGTGCTGCAGTAAACGTACATGTGCATGTGTCTTTATAATAAAATGATTTATAGTTCTTTGGGTATATACCCAGTAATGGGATTGCTGGGTCAAATGGTATTTCTAGTTCTAGATCCTTGAGGAATCACCACACTGTCTTCCACAATGGTTGAACTAATTTACACTCCCACCAACAGTGTAAAAGTGATCCTGTTTCTCCACATCCTCTCCAGCATCTGTTGTCTCCTGACTTTTTAATAATCACCATTCTAAGTGGCATGAGATGATATCTCATGTAGTTTTGATTTGCAGTTCTCTAACAACCAGTGATAATGAGCTTTTTTTTCATATGTTTGGTGGCTGCATAAATGTCTCCTTTTGAGAAGTGTCTTTTCATATCCTTTGCGCATTTTTTGATGGGGTTGTTTCTTTTTATCCTGTAAATGTGTTTCAGTTCTTTGTAGATTCTGGATTATTAGCCTTTTGTCAGATGGGTAGACTGCAGGGTTGCCTGTTTACTCTAATGATAGTTTCTTTTGCTGTGCAGAAGCTCTTTAGTTTAATTAGATCCCATTTGTCTATTTTGGCTTTTGTTGCCATTGCTTTTGGTGTTTTAGTCATAAAGTCTTTGCCCATGCCTGTGTCCTCACTGGTATTGTCTAGCTAGGTTTTTTTTTTTTTTTAGGGTTTTAATGGTTTTAGGTCTTACATTTAAATCTTTAATTCATCTTGAGTTAATTTTTGTATAAAGTGTAAGGAAGGGATCCAGTGTTGGCTTTCTGCATATGGCTAGCCAGTTTTCCCAGAACCATTTATTGACTAGGGAATCCTTTCCCCATTGCTTGTTTTTGTCAGATTTGTCAAAGATCAGATGGTTGTAGATGGGTGGCGTTATTTCTGAGGCCTCTGTTCTGTTCCATTGGTCTAGATATCTGTTTTGATACCAGTACCATGCTGTTTTGATTACTGTAGCCTTGTAGTATAGTTTGAAGTCAGGTAGCATGATGCCTCGGGCCTTTTTTTTTTTTTTTTGGCTTAGAATTGTCTTGGCTATGTGGGCTCTTTTTTGGTTCCATATGAAATTTAAGGTGATTTTTTTTTTCTAATTCTGTTAAGAAAGTCAGTGGTAGCTTAATGGGGGTAGCATTTAATCTATAGATTACTTTGGGCAGTATGGCCATTTTCATGATATTGATTCTTCCTAGCCATGAGCATGGAATGTTTTTCCATCTGTGCCCTCTCTTATTTCCTTGAGCAGTGATTTGTAGTTCTCCTTGAAGAGGTCCTTCACATCCTTTGTAAGTTGTATTGCTAGATGTTTAATTCTCTTTGTAGCAATCGTGAATGGGAGTTTACTCATGATTTGGCTGTTTGTCTGTTATTAGTGTATAGGAATGCTGTAGGAATGCTTATGATTTTTGCTCATTGATTTTGTATCCTGAGACTTTGCTGAAGTGGCTTATTAGCTTGTGATTTTGGGCTTAGATGATGGAGTCTTCTAAATATACAATCATGTAATCTGCATATGGAGACAATTTGACTTCCTCTTTACCTATTTGAATACCTTTTATTTCTTTCTCTTGCCTGATTGCCCTGGCCAGAACTTCCAATACTATGTTGAATAGAAGTGGTGAGAGAGGGCATTCTTGTTTTGTGCCAGTTTTCAAAGGGAATGCTTGCAGCTTTTGCCCATTCAGTATGATATTGGCTGTGGGTTTGTCATAAATAGCTCTTATTATTTTGAGATATGTTCCATCAATACCTAGTTTATTGAGAGTTTTGAGCATGAAGGGGTTGTTGAATATTGTTGAAGGCCTTCTCTGCCTATTGATACAGTCATGTGGTTTTTGTCTTTGGTTCTGTTTATGTGATGGATTACATTTATTGATTTGCGTGTGTTGAACCAGCCTTGCATCCCAGGGAGGAAGCCAACTTGATTATGATGAATAAGCTTCTTGATGTGCTGTTAGATTTGGTTTACTAATATTTTATTGAAGATTTTCACATTGATGTTCTTCAGAGATGTTGGCCTGAGATTTTCTCTTTTAGTTGTGTCTCTGCCAGGTTTTGGTATCAGGATGATGCTGGTTTCATAAAATGAGTTAGGGAGGATTCCCTCTTTTTCTGTTGTTTGGAATAGTTTCAGAAGGAATAGCACGAGCTCCTCTTTGTACCTCTGGTAGAATTCAGCTGTGAAACCATCTGGTCCTGGACATTTTTTTGATTGGTTGGCTATCAATTGCTGCCTCAATTTCAGACCTTGTTATTGGTCTATTTAGGGATTCATCTTCTTCCTGGTTTAGTCTTGGGAGGGTGTAAGTGTCCAGAAATTTATCCATTTCTTCTAGATTTTCTCTTTTATTTGCATAGAGGTGTTTATAGTATTCTGATAGTAGTTTGTGTTTCTATGGGATCGGTGGTGATACTGCTTTTATCATTATTGCATGTATTTGATTCTTCTCTCTTTTCTTCTTTATTAATCTGGCTAGCAGTTTATCTATTTTGTTGATCGTTCCAAAAAACCAGTTCCTGCATTTATTGCTTTTTTTTTTTTTTTGAAGGGTTTTTTGTGTCTCTATCTCCTTTGGTTCTGCTCTGATCTTAGTTTTTTCTCGTCTTCTGCTGGCTTTTGAATTTGTTTGTTCTTGCTTCTCTAGTTCCTTTTTTTTTTTTTGAGACGGAGTCTCACCCTGTCATCCAGGCTGGAGTGCAGTGGTGCACTCTTGGCTCATTGCAACCTCCACCTCCCTGGTTCTCGCAATTCTCCTGCCTTAGCCTCCCAGGTAGCTGGGACTACAGGCACACGCTGCCACACCCAGCTAATTTTTTGTATTTTGGAAGAGATGGGGTTTCACTGTGTTGCCCAGCCTGGTCTTGACCTCCTGAGCTCAGGCAATCTGCCTGCCTTGGCCTCCCAAAGCGCTGGAATTACAGGCATGAGCCACTGCGCCCAGCCTTCTCTAGTTATTTTATTGTGACATTAGGGTGTTGATTTTAGATCTTTCTTGCTTTCTCTGTTGGGCATTTTTAGTGCTATAAATTCCCCTTTACACACTGCTTTAAATGTGTCCCCGAGATTCTGATATGTTGTGTCTTTGTTCTCATTGGTTTCAAAGAACATCTTTATTTCTGCCCTCATTTCATTATTTATCCAGTAGTCATTTAGGAGCAGGTTGTTCAGTTTCCATGTAGTTGTGTGATTTTCGGTGAGTTTCTTAATTCTGAATTGTAATTGGATTGCACTGTGGTCTGAGAGACTGTTAAGATTTCCATTCTTTTGCATTTGCTGAGGAATGTTTTACTTCCAATTATGTAGTCAATTTTAGAATAGGTGTGATGTGGTGCTCAGAAGAATGTATATTCTGTTGATTTGGGGTGGAGAGTTCTGTAAATGTCTATTAGGTTCACTTGATCCAGAGCTGATTCAAGTCCTGGATATCCTTGTTAATTTTCTGCTTTGTTGATCTGTCTAATATTGACAGTAGGGTGCTAAAGTCTCCCACTATTATTGTGTAGGAGTCTAAGTCTCTTTGTAGATCTCTAAGGATTTGCTTTATGAATCTGGGTGCTCCTGCATTGGGTACATATTTATTTAGGATCGTTAGCTCTTCTTGTTGCGTTGATCCCTTTACGATTATGTAATGCCCTTCTTTGTCTCTTTTGATCTTTGATGGTTTAAAGCCTGTTTTATCAGACACTAGGATTGCAACCCCTGCTTTCTTTGCTTTCCATTTGCTTGGTGGATATTCCTCCATCCCTTTATTTTGAGCCTATGTGTGTCTTTGCACATGAGGTGGGTCTCCTCAATACAGCACACTGATGGGTCTTGACTCTTTACCCAGTTTGCCAGTCTATGACTTTTAAGTGGGGCATTTAGCCTGTTTACATTTAAGGTGAATATTGTTATGTGTGAATTTGATCCTGCCATTATGATGCTAGCTGGTTATTTTGCCCATTAGTTGATGCAGTTTCTTCCTTGTGTTGATGGTCTTTACAATGTGGTATGTTTTTGCAGTGGCTGGTACTGGTTGTTCCTTTCCATGTTTAGTGCTTCCTTCAGGAGCTCTTATAGAGCAGGCCTGGTGGTGACAAAATCTCTCAGCATTTGCTTATCTATAAAGGATTTTATTTCTCCTTCGTGTATGAAGCTTAGTTTGGCTGGATATGAAATTCTAGGTTGAAAATTCTTTTCCTTAACAATGTCAAATATTCATCCCCACTCTCTTCTGGCTTGTAGGGTTTCTTCAGAGAGATCCACTGTTAGTATGATGGGCTTCCCTTTGTAGGTAACCAGACCTTTCTCTCTGGCTGCCCTTAGCATTTGTTCCTTCATTTCCGCCTTGGTGAATCTGACGATTTATGTATCTTGGGGTTGTTCTCAAGGAGTATCTTTGTGGTGTTCTCTGTATTTCCTGAATTTGAATGTTGGTCTGCCTTGCTAGGTTGGGGAAGTTCTAGATAATATCTTAAAGAGTGTTTTCCAAGTTGGTTTCATTCTGCCCTTCATTTTCAGGTACACTGATCAAACGTAGATTTGGTCTTTTCATGTTATCTCATATTTCTTGGAGGCTTTGTTCATTTCTTTTCATTATTTTTTCTCTAATTTTGTGTTTTCACTTTATTTCTTTGAGTTGATCTTCAGTCTCTGATGTCCTTTCTTCCACTTGATCAGTTCAGCTACTGAAACTTGTATATGCTTCACGAAGTTCTCGTGCTGTGTTTTACAGCTCCATCAGGTTGTTTATGTTCTTCTCTAAACTGGCAATTCTGGTTAGCATTTCATCTAACCTTTTTTCAAAGTTCTTAGCTTCCTTGCATTGGGTTAGAACATACTCCTTTGGCTCAAAGAAGTTTGTTATTACCCACCTTCTGAAGCCTGCTTCTGTCAGTTTGTCAAACTCATTCTCCGTCTAGTTTTGTTCCCTTGCTGGCAAGGTATTGTGATCCCTTAAAAGAGAAATTTTCAGCCTTTTTGCGCTGGTTTCTTCCCTTCTTCATGGATTTATCTACCTTTGGTCTTCAAGGTCGATGACCTTTGGATGGGGTCCCTGAGTAGACATTCTTTTTGTTGATGTTGAAACTATTTCTTTCTGTTTGTTAGTTTTCCTTCTAACAGTCAGGCTGCTCTGCTGCAGGTCTGCGGGAGTTTGCTGGAGGTCCACTGCTTGCTTGGGAATCAGCAGCAGAGGCTGTAGGACAGGAAAGATTGCTGCCTGTTCCTTCCTCTGGTAGCTTCATCCCAGAGGGGCACCCACTAGATGCCAGCCAGAGCTCTCCAGTATGAGTTGTCTGTAAGCCCCTACTGGGAGGTGTATCCTAATCAGGATACGTGGGGGTCAGGGAGCCACTTGAGGAGGCAGTCTGTGCCTTATCAGAGCTTGAACGCTGTGTTGGGAAATCCACTGCTCTCTTCAGAGCTGCCAGGTAGGAAAGTTTAGGTCTGCTGAAGCTGTACCCACTACCGCCCCTTTTCTCAGGTGCTCTGTCCCAGGAAGGTGGGTGCATTATTTTTAAGTCCCTGACAGTCTGCTGCCTTTTTTCAGAGATGCCGTGCCCACCAAGGGCATCTAGCAAGACAGACTGCCAGCAGCTCCTGAGCTGTGTTGGGCTCTGCCCAGTTCAAACTTTCTGGCAACTTTGCTCACATTGTAGAGTTGAAACTGCCTACTGCAGCCTCAGCAATGGTGGACACACTTTCACGCACTGAGCTCAAACGTCTCAGGTCCAGCTCAGACTGCTGTGCTGGCTGCAAGAATTTCAAGCCAGTGGATCTTAGCTTGTTGGTTTCCATGGGAGTGGGACTCATTGAGCCAGATCACTTGGCTCCCTGGCTTCAGCCCCATTTTCGATGTGAGTGAATAGTTCTGTCTTGCGCCAACGTCAGTGGAGTATGAAAAAAAAAAAACTGCTGCAGCTAGCTTGGTTTCTGTCCAAATAGCTGCCTAGTTTTATGCTGGAAACCCAGGTCCCTGGTGGCTGTGTAGGTACCAGAGGAAATCTCCTGGTCTGTGGGTGGTGAAGACCATGGAAAAAGCACAGTATCTAAGCTGGATTGCAGAGAACAGTCAGTCCCTAATGGCTTCCCTTGGCTAGGAGTGGGAGTTCTCCAGTCCCTTGTGCTTCTGGTTGGACAGTGGGTGCAGCCCAAAGAGGGTTGACGTGTTGCCTCACCCTGCGTCGGCTCACCCTCTTTGGGCTGCACCCACTGTCCAACCAGTCCCAGTGAGAGGAACCAGGTACCTCAGTTGAAAATGTGGAAATCACCTGCCTTCTGTGTCGATCTCCCAGGGAGTTGCATACCGGAGCTGTTTCTATTCAGCCATCTTGCCCGGGGACCTTTTGTACATACCTTTTAATGAGCTTATATATGCATTTCTGTTGTTTATATACCTAGAAATGAAATTGCTCGATCATTGCTGGGTTTGTGTATGTTCAGCTTTAGTAGGTACTGCCAAACTGTGTTCAAATGGTTATAGTAGTTTATCCTCCCTCCTGCAGAGTACATTGGTGCTGCAGTTGCTCCACAGCCTTAACATTTGGGACTAATTATCTTTTTTATAAAGATACATTATCTTTTTTTTTTGCCATTCTGGTAGGTATGTAGTGGTATCTCACTTTGACTTTAATTTGCTTTTTCTCTATAATTAAGGAAATTGAGTATTTTTTAATATATTTAATGGCCATTTGGATATAAAATATATGGATTATAAAATATTTTTATGTAATAGTGTTATATACAAAGAAAAGCAAGGAATTTAAATTAATTTATTCAGTGGTTAATGTGATTTTGATTTTGCATTTATCACTTCTCAAATTACTAAATTATCAGTTGTTTTGTATAAAGTTGGAAATATGAAGAAACACTAATTTGGAGAGAAAGGGTTAAGTTAAACGTAGAATTAAGCACTGTAGATCTTCTTTTAAAGAACAGCTGGGCAAAATTATACAGACTATCTTACCAATCCTATCTCCATTATATCTACATGTCCATTTTTCTCTTACTGTGACCTTTCAGACACCTGTGATGAAGGATATAAAAGATCTCTCTTACCGTCAACTTCCACCCTCATGCCTGTTAATTAAAAGAATTCCCTTCTCAACTTTTATTGGCCGTGACATGTATATGTGGTCAGTATCTATAACATTTATACTCAGTTACTTTCATTTTAAAACCAACCAACAGACTTAGATCTGTTTGTATCCTCTCCTTCTTCCTGCTAATGGTGTCCCCTCTTTGAATGCCAGCTTTTCTCCCATATTTTGGATTCTATCCTTTACCCCTACCCATTCTGGAAACATACAGTCAGTTACGTTATCTATTACTTATATTTAAAGCCCTCTCTCAACTACATCTTTCTCATCAGTATTTAAGTAGTTATGTTTCTTTATAAAGAAAATAAAATCTTTCTCAGCCACATATCTCTTTCTGTTCAACAGCCAGATTTCTCTTCATTTTACGTCACTCTGCTTAGGTTTCTGTACCTATTACTCTAGCAAAACAGTTGTTCCCTGGGTTACCAGAGATTTTCACAATAGCTGGTCTAGCTGATAACTTTTAGTGTTCATTTTACCTAACATCAGCAGTACTGACAATGCTGACATTCTTCAAGGCTCATTTAACCCTTCGTATATGACCACTCTTCTGTTTTTCTTTAAGCAATCTCCTTTATGCCTATGATTTGACTTTTCTTCATATACCAATAGCTTCTACATTTATATATGTGTAATACAAACTACTGCTTTGAGTTTCAGACCTATGTATCCAGATGCTTAACTGGCAGTTCCACTTGACTATTTCAAAAACACCTCCCACTTGGCAAGCTCATGGTCTTCTCTGACCTACTGATGTTCTTCCTTTTTCTTATTTTTGCAAATGATATCAGTGTCCTTGCTCATGCAAGTCTGATACCCACAAGTTATCTATCATTTACAACCTTACCCCAGTTGAATTCATCAAAAGTTCTCATAACATTTTTTTCTCTTCATTTTCCAGCTTTATTGAGGTACAATCGACAAAAACAGTATACATTAAGGTGCACAGCATGATTTGACTAATAACTTTTTTTTTTTTTTGAGGCAGAGTTTCACTCTTGTTGCCCAGGCTGGTGTGCAATGGCACGATCTTGACTCACCACAACCTCCGCCTCCTGGGTTCAAGCGATTCTCTTGCCTCAGCCTCCCAAGTAGCTGAGATTACAGGCATGCGCCACTACCCCTGGCTCATTTTGTATTTTTACTAGAGATAGGGTTTCACCATGTTGGTCAGGCTGGTCTCGAACTCCTGACCTCAGGGGATCCACCTGTCTTGACCTCCCAAAGTGCTGGAATTACAGGTGTGAGCTACCGTGCCCAGCCAACTAATAACATTTTTTTTTTTACAGACTCTTGATTCTGTCTCTTTTGCAGATTATCCAAGAAAAATTCACAGCCACTCTTCCACAATATTTTAATTGTCTCTCCCCTGTGATTATCCTTGACTTACCTAGTCTCTCTCACCTGTGCCCCTGTGCCCCATACTGTGATTGCTACATTAGGAAGTCACTGGGACAAGGAAACTACCAGGATCAGTCAGCCACTGCAGCTGCTGCCAGCTCCAGAACCATACCCAGCCCCACTCAAAGGAGTACCCAACAACCCATAATGGTAGTGGTTCAATACTAGGACCTCAGCAAACACTGTCACAGAAAAGCCAGTGACCTCATTTCCATCAGAAGTGGTCTTTTTCCCCATTTCTGCCTACCATATCAGAATGTATCTGATTCGCAGAACCTAAATAACTTTTAGTTTTTAGTTTTATAGCCTCTATATTATGGGAAAGCACTCTAGAAATGTGTTTTCTAGTATAATAGCCACTGACCACATGTGACTATTTGGATTTAAATGAATTTGAATTAAATAAAATTTAAAACTCATTCTTTAGTCATGGTACTTACATCTTAAGTGCTTAGTAGCCACATGTATCTAGTGGCTACTATATCAGTGCAGATCCAGAACGTTTTCATCACTGTACAAAGTTCTTTTGCACAGTGCAGGACTATAAGGCAGAATAAATATCCATTTTATCTACCATAGGAGCCATGATATTTGAAACAATATACTTTGAGCAGAGTCCCATAGAGGGGCAATAAAAGGTGATTTGGTCTAGAATCATGGAAGCACTTAGATTGCTAGTGAATCTATCAGGAGTCTGAAGCAAAAAAAGAAAAAAATTATTGAGGTTTACTGTTAGATTTTTGGTTGAGGCTGTTGAGTAGAGAGTGGTGCCATTCATCTGGAAGAGAAAGACTAAAGAAGGAGCAAATTTGGGGAGCTCTAAACCATACTATGAAAAACTTAGAAATTTTCCCTGACAATGTTTGAAGAGAAAGTAAATATGGAATGGAATATTACATGTCTATTTATATGAAGATAAGGATACATTCTTAAAAGGTGAGTTAATTTCAGAGATATAAAGAAAAGCATCCAGTATCATTCTATTACACTTACTGGTTTGTACTTTTTTTTTTAAGGGTGGACTTTAATGTTTATTTACAGGATGCTGCAAGATATGAAATTTGACATAGAAATAAGAAACCTAGTCAGAGGACAAGCGTCTTACAGTATGTAGAGTTGGAACTGTTCAAGTATAGTTTCAGTGTAAAAAGTGCTACAATAACAAACCGCGTTTAAAAAGAGTTCTTCATAGAGAAACAGTAAGACAAAATACCAAACGTAGTACACAACAAATTTATGCCTCAGCCACGTGATCTAAAAGTTAAAGGTCCCAGGAGTCCCATCCTGAAGGTTTGCACTTTTATTTTGCAAATTTATCAGTCTTTTTACATGCTGTGAAAATTTGCTTATTAAAATTGGGGAATAATATGAAAAAAAAATCTGTGTGTTAAAAACAATGGATTGGTTTCATCATTTATTTTTCCATGCCAGTGTGCTTTCCTGTTTTGCATAGTGTTATAAGGTAGATTTGGCCAATGAGATGTACTTGTGTATGTTTTAGAAGGTAGAAATCAGATAGAGACCATGCTTCTGCTGCTTTTGCTTTTCTCTTTACAGACATGGGTGCCTATCCAATTTTTTGCTGGTGTGGCATGGATTTGAAACCAATATTTGCAGTTGACCGGAGCCGTCTTTCTTATTTTCCTGACTATATGCAGGGTAGAAACATAACATTGGGAAATTGGACTAGACAGTTTAGCAATAGAGGTCACTGAAGTATTTAAGAGATCCTGCTGTGGGAAGGGATACTATGCTCTGGGTTGACTTTCAGGGGTAGAGCTACTGTCTTTGGAAAGAAGACTGCCAAGAACAAGATTGTCTGGCATGAACCACAGCAGAAAAAAGCCGTATAAAGGCAACTGGATCGCTGGAATTAGAGATCAGTCTGTGTCTGAAAGGGAATAAGTGCACGACAGTATTAGGTGAATGACAGATTGTAATGTTCCCTGTGTCACATTTAGAACCAGCCGAGCTGAGCTTTCAGATGAGCTCATTTGATACTGCTATTGGAAGTTACAGTAGGCAGAAGCAGAGGAAAGAAAGGAAATTACAGCAAATATGTGACCATTTTCCAGTTAAGAAAACTGAGGTTTAAGTGACTACTGAGGTACTCTCTGTCTGGTATATTTATTTTAATTATGTTTGCTAGGGAATTAACTATTTTGCTTCCCTTTTGAAAGAACTAGCTTTTTTTTCCATTTCTGTTTCATTAATTTCTTCATTTATGTTTACCCATTTCTTCTTACTTTGTTTTGGTGTATTTTAATTGTTTTTTTTCCTACTTTCTTGGCCTGGGCACTTCATTCATTTTTAGTTTGTCTTGTTAATAATAACTTTTAATGATGCATACATTTTCCTCTATATAGAATTTCACTTCTCATAGATTTTGATGTAAAATATTTTTCTTTTCATTAATTTCTAGGATATTTGTAATTTAAATTTTATTCTGTCTTGAATAAAATAGTTTTTAAACTTGTAACTTGCTGAGGTTTTTAAAAATCACTTTGGTCTCTGATGGTTATTTTATTTATTATTTTTAAATGTAGTACATACAGTCTCTAAGCTTTAGAATTAAGTCTTCCTTTGTGACAAAACTTATTACTCATTTTTTAATGAACCATGAATATAGGCTTATTATGATCTGCTGGTAATATTTATATTTGTAGACTTATATCTATGTAAACATAAACACCTCAAAGTTGTTTAAAAATTATTATTCAGATTCTCTATAACTTTGCTTATTTCTGGTTTACTTACTATGTCAAATTCTGGAAGAGGTATGTTAAAATGATTGATTTTATCAAGTTCTTATATTTAGGAGTTTTGCTGTTATGTGAATGAATTTGGAGTGTTTAGAACATAAAGGTTTATGACTGTTTTAACTTTTCAATGGATTAGACCTTTTATCATTACTTATTATGAATCTTTGTCCTGTTGCTTGCTTTTGACCCTGAATTCCCCTTTTCCAATATTAATATCAACACTATTGCTTTTCTTTTGTTTGGTTCTGTTTTTCTTCATCTCTATTTTCTATCTTTTCGATTTTGTTTCAAAGTTAGTTTGTTGATCAGTTGTATTTTTATATGGGAGCTCAGTATATGTTTGTATAGTTAATGAGAAATGAATGCTTGATTTTGTTTTTCCTCTCTTGTCTGTAGTATTTGTTATTCTTTTTTTATTTTTTTTACTTTTTTTTCTTCTTTTGTTATGCTTTTTAATTTTTCTTTTGTTGACTTATTAAAATTTCTTTCTATTAGTTTGGAAATGTTTATATGCTTTTCTGTTACATAGTGGTTACCTTCTCATCCTTCAAGATGATAATAAAACCTGTATTTTTCTACTAATAAATCAAAATAAAAGCTTTTACTTTACCACTTACTCTTCTTGGTCTCCTTCCTCTTCTTTTCTTTTTTAAAAATTCTAGGCACTTTTAAGTTGTCTCTTATGGCATATTTCTTCTGTTTTAAGAAGACTTATAGACACATATATTAGAAATTAACAATCATAATACTTTCATATTTATTGCTCACCATGCTTTTTTAATTATGAAAACTTAAAACATGAACAGTAGTAGAGGGAATATTTTAATAAATTCCTATGTTTAATCATCACTCATTTAATAATTATCATTTTCGTATATTATCCTTTTGTCTGAAGTATTTTAAAATGCATATCAGACATTATGACATTTTATTCCTAAGTGCTTCACTGCACATCTCTTTAGATAAAGGGATATTAAATACCCAGGATACTATTATCCCATCCAATATAATAAATAATTCCTTAATAGCATCTAGTAGCAGTCTTTATTCAGATGTTCCTAGTTGTCTCAGAATTGCCTTTTTACTCTGGTTTAATTTGAATCAGGGACCAAACAAGTTCCATACATTACGTTTAGTTGTTCTCTTAAGTCTCTTTATTATAAAACTGTTCCTCCTCCCTCTCCTTCTCCCGCTGCCATTGACTTGTTAAAGGGACCTTCTTTTCAAGATAAATCAGTGGCAAGATTTAGTCTAAGATCTAGTTATCAGTTTATAGAAATGATTATTTTGTTTTGTGAATAGTTAGTCTGATGTTCCTGCCAAATCAGTTCCCCCAGTAATTAGATATCAGAAACAGCTGTCTCTTGAAGCTACAGTCTTTTGTTTATATTTTGGAGAATGTTTACCTTTTTAATTTTATGTAGAGGACAGAGGTGTCTCCAACTCAAATAAATGTGTTGTTAGTTTAAATTCATTTAGGTACTAGTTTAAAATAGGGGACAGAATGTATTCCTAAAATAAAGGAGCAGAATACATTCTTCTACTATGTTCAAAATTATTTTCTGATTTATCAAGAAATCATTCTTATTGACCTTGACTTTCAAAGAATAATAAATGTTCTCTATTAACAACCAGAATTTGATATAGATTAACCTATCACTGGTTACTATATATAGTTTAAAGCTTAAAAAAAAAGTCAGTTAAAGCTGTAACCGTACATAAATTTGAATACGTTTCTCCAAAGGCAGTTGACTTTAACAGTGATCTGTTATGGAAGGAACCCAAAGCCTCTGCCTACTTCTTTTGTAGCATATTGGCCATAGAAGCCCAGATTTAAAATTTATCATGAAGTAAACTATATTATTGTATTTATTATTTGTATTCATCATGGAAAATTAATTTTTACTTTGAAACTTATTTCTAAAACATTTTCTTTTTTCAATTTATTTTAAGTTTTATATGCATCTGGTATAAAATCCTGTAATCCTAAAGATATTGTGAAGAATCCAAGTTTCCTGCCATATCCTCCTGATCCACTCACCAGAGACAACTTCCTTTAAATGTCTCTACTATTTAATTCTTCTAGGGGTAAATGCACTCGTGTACAGACACCTATATTTGTTTTGGTTTTTTGGTTGACCCTTTTTTTGAGAGGTTTCGAGTTGGGGGAGGAAGCTGTGTTGACTACTAAATTTACATGTGATGGTCAGAGTAAAGAGGGCAAAGTCATTAGTAAGAGTTTAGCTTGAGCTTTTAATCAATAAATCAGATACGAAAATGATCCAAAGACCTGGTGAGAAAGATTACATGGAATTACAGTCAAGCATTGCTTAATGATGGGGATACATTCTGAGAAATGCATCGTTGGGCAATTTTGTAGTTGTTCCAGCATCATAGAGTGCACTTTTATAAACCCAGATGATATAGCCTGCCATACACCTAGGCAACATGGTATAGACTATTGTTTCTAAGCTACAGACTTGTTACTAAACATGTTACTAAATACTGTAGGCAGTTGTAACACAATGGTATTTATGTATCTAAACATATAAATGGTACTGTAAAAATAAAATAAAAAGATTTAAAATGGTACTTCTATATAGGTCAGCTCCATTATAATTTTATGGGAACTGCTATCATATATACAGTCCATCATTGACCAGAATGTCCTGCAGTGCATTGACTGTACTAACTTTGAAGCTGTTGGTCTTGATTAGTAACACTATGCAAATTAAGGGTCCCAGATGTCAATTAGAGTTTGAAGTTCCTAAATAGTTTGGATGAATGTTGTCTTCCCTCCAGTGAATCTGATAGCCAAATAAATGATCTTCTCTTCAATTTTATACTCTTGAGTCTTTTTCAAGGGAGTAGGAAGTTTCATTAAGAAGAGTTTACTTGATCAGATCCTGGATAAGGTCTTTTGTTTTTTGTTTTGGTTAACTAGCCAAATATTTTTCTACTACCTGGCATATCTAAAAATGTGGGTATCACATTTGTGAAGACACTGTATAAATAGAATGAGTTTTAGATTATTGTCAATCCATTGATTAAAATCAAGGTCAGCAAACTACAGTCCTTGGGCCAAAAGCAACCACTACCTGATTTTATAGTAAAGTTTTATTGGAACACCACCGTACCTATTTGTTTATGTATTATCTATGGCTGTTTTCTCAGTACAGTGGCAGAATTTAATAGTTATAACAGAGACTGACCCACAAAGCCTAAAATATTTATTATCTGTTCCTTTACAGAAATAGTTTGCCAATCCCTGATATAAAGTAAAATAAAAAATTTCCCTTAAGTCACCTAAGGCAAATTTTTCAGTGCTATTACATAGCAGAACTTAAGAAAGGAACCCTGGAAGATAGAAAGTTAGGTTGAAATTTTTTTTTTTTTTTTTTTTTTAGTGTGTTGATAACTGTACATTTTCTTCTGAGCACTGTTTTTTACTGCATCCTACATTTCAGCATGTTATGTTTTCTTTTTCGTTCATATCCTTCTCTAGTGATTTGTTTTTAACTTTAAACACTGAATATTGTGATTTAATTTTGTTTTTCCTTAATCCTCATTTGTCTTAAATTAGAAAAATAGTTATGATTAACTGTTAACATTAATGAATTAAAATCTTCCAGAAGGAATGAATCCAAAAAGAAATATCTAACAAGCGATAAAATCCTGATATTTTATGGCCTTTCCTATTTTAGTCTCAGACATTCTAAACATAATGGAAGAAAGAGCTTTCCAGTTTTATTCTTTTAAAAACACCGTAGGTTTCTCTCTTGCTACTGAGGATGGTCTTCAAACACATTCACAGTTATCTTAGAGAGAGACAACATAACTGCACTTTCATTCATATCACAGTATTTTCTAATTTCCTTTTTGATTACTTATTAAGAGTATGTTGTTTAATTTTCACATACTCGTGAATTTATCAAATTTCCTTTTGTCATTGATTTCCGATTTCAATTCATTATGGTTGGAGAAGATAACATGGTATGATATCAGTCTTTTAAAATGTATCGAGACCTATTTTATAGCCTAAAATATGGTATATCTTGACTAGTATTCCATATGCACTTGAGAAAAATGTATATTGTCTTTTTGGGTGGAATGTTCTATAGCTTTCTGTTAGATGTGTCTAGTTGGTTTATACTGTTGTTCAAGTCTTTTGTTTTCTTACTGTTCTGTCTGATTGTTCTAGTCATTATTAAAAGCACAGTGTTGAAGTTTCCATTACTATAGAATTGTCTATTTCTCCTTTCAGTTCTGTTAAATCTTCATGTATTTTAGGGCTCTGTTAGGTGCATGTTTATGTTATTTTTATTGTTATATCTTCTTGATGGATTAAACTTTTTTGTCATTAAATAATGTCCTTTGTCTTTTGTAACCATTTTTATGTTAAAATTGATTTTGTCTAATATTGGTATAGCCACCCAGCTCTCTTTTAGTTACTGTTTGCAAGGAATTATCTTTTTTCATCCATTCACCTTTGACCTATTTGTATCCTGGTTCTAAAGTGAGTCTCTTACAGACACCATGTACAAAAAAAATCCTCTCTTGCCATCATTAGTAGAGTCTTAGAAACTGAGACTTGTAGTAGGTCTTTAAATAACATCATTTCCTTCAATGTTGTTTCATTATGACATGAAAAAAACAGTTTTTGTTATATGTAATTTTTCTTAAAGTTGCAGTTTCTAAGAACCTATCAATGACCTTAAGTGAGGACTTACTGTAGATGGATCATGTTTGTTTTGAATTCATTCTATCAATATCTTCATTTTAATTGGAGAGTTTGATCCATTTAATTTTAAAGAAAATACAGATGAGGAATGACTTACTTCTGCTATTTTGCTATTTGTTTTCTATATATTGTATGTCTTCTTTGTTCTCCAGTTCATCCATTACTACCTTTTTTTGTATTCATTTTTTTCTAGCATACTTTTTTATTCACTTTTCATTTCTTTTACTGTAGATCTTTATATTCTTAATTTTTGCCGTGGGAATTATAATTAACATCTTAATTTATAGCAATCCAGTGTGGATTAATACCAGTTTAGTTTCAGTCATATAAAACTTTTTGCTAGAATGTGAGATGCAAGAAAGAAAAATTAAAAATTAATTTAAAAAAATAAAAATGTTACTCCTCTAACAAACACTGTTCTGTCTTCCTTATGTTGTTTATTGTCACAGATTACATTTTTATGTATATAATGTATGCCATAGACATAGATTTATATTATTTATTTAACCATAACAGAGATGTATAATTACTGCTTTACGTAATTGTCTTTTAAATCATGTAGAGTAAAATTGAAGTTACTGACCAAAATATATTAATAATGACTTTTATATTTATCTATGTAGTTGCCTGTTTTACTCTGTGATGCTATAACAAAATACTTTATGCTGGGTAATTTATAAATGACAGAAATTTGTTGCTCACAGTTCTAGGGGCTGGGAAGTCCAAGGCCAAGATACTAGCATATTCACTGTCTGGTGAGGGCTCATTCTTCATAGATGGTACCTTCTGTGTGTCCTCCCAGGACAGAAAGACAAAAAAGGGACAGCTCTATGGGACATCTTCTACAAGGGCACTAATCCCACTTGACCTAGTCACTTCTCAAAGGCCTCACCACTTAATATCATCACATGGGGGATTAGGTTTCAGCACATGAGTTTTGGAAGGATGCAAACATTTAGACCACAGCATTGTCTTTACCAATGTTTATTTATTTGTACTGATTTGAATTACTGTCTAGCATTTTTTTTTTCTTTGAGCTTGCAGGACTCCTTGTAGCATTTCTTATAAAGCATGTCTACTAGCAGTGATTTCTAATTTTTTTAACTGGGATATCGCAGTTTCTTTTGTTTTTGAGGGATAGTTTTGTTGGATGTAGACTTCTTGGTTGACAGATTCTTTTGTTGTTATTGTTGTTACTTTACTACCTTCTACCCTTCATAATCTCTGATGAGAAATTAGCTGTTAACTTTATTGAAGATCCCTTGTACATGATAAGTTGCTTCCTTTGCTTCTTTCAGGACTCTTTTTCTTTTAACGGTTTGATTATAATGTTTCTAGGTTTTCTTCAGTTTTCTCCTACTTGGGGTTTGTTGAGATTCTTAGATATGTAGGTTTATGTCTTTCATCAGAATTTTGAAGTTGCAGTCATTTTCTTCTTCAAATATGTTTTCTGCCCCTTTTTCTTCTCTCTCTTGCAGACTCATTATGTTTGTTGTGCTTTTAATAGTGTTCCACAGGCCTCTTAGGCTTTGTTCATTTTCTTCTTTTTTTTTTTTCCTTTCTGCTCTCCAGATCAGGTAATCTCTATTGATCTATCTAAATGTTCATTGATTCTTTCTTCTGCCTACTCAAACCTGCTGTTGAGCCTCAAGTAGTAAAATTTTATTTCAATCATTACATTTTTCTAGTCCAGAATTTCTATTTTGTTTCTTTTTAAACTTTATTTTTGTTGATATTCTCAATTATGTGAGACATTATTCTCATATTTTCCTTTAGTTCTTTGTACATACTCTTTAAGCATATTTAAAGTAACTGATTTAGAGACTTTGTGTAGTAAATCCTATATATGGATTTCCTCAGGGACAGTTTCTGTTAATTCCTTTTTTCTCTGTGTGTGGATCATACTTTGTTGTTTCTTTGCATGCTTCATAATTTTTTATTGAGCATTAGACATTTCAGATATATAATGTGGCAGTGATATTTTTCTGCTTTCTTAGATGTTTTTGTTGCTGCTTATTGTAGTTGGTATTGTTTGTCTAGAGACTTTTCTGAAATAGACACTTTTGTGAAGTTTATATTCTGTGCTGTGTGTGACCACTAGAATTTCTGTTGAGTTATCTTAGAATCTCTGATTAACTAGTGATTTGGCAGATATTTTCTTAACACCTGGACCCGGAAATATATAGTCATGTGTTGCTTAATGACAAGGATGCATTCTGAGAAATGCATCACTTGACAATTTTGTCTGTGTGAGTATCACGGTGTATTTATACAAATCTAGATGGTATAGCCTACTACAATTCTAGGCTATATGGTATAGCCTACTGCTCCTAGACTAAAAACCTGTATAGCATGTTATTGTACTGAACACTGTAGGCAATTATAACACAAAAGTATTTGTATATCTAAACATATTTAAGCATAGTAAGAATACAGTATATAAGCCAGGCACAGTGGCTTAGGCCTGTAATCCTAGCACTTTGGAAGGCTGAAATGGGCAGATTACCTGAGGTCAGTAGTTTGAGACCAGCCTGGCCAACATCGTGAAACCCGTCTTTACTAAAAATACAAAAATTAGCCAGGCATGGTGACAGGTGCCTGTAATCCCAGCTACTTGGGAGGCTGAGGCAGGAGAATTGCCTGAACCCAGGAAGTGGAGGTTGTAGTGGTCGTGCCATTGCCCTCCAGCCTGGGCGACAAGGGCGAAACTCCATCTCAATAAAACAAAACCCAGTGTAATAGGTAAAAAGTATATGTGTATAGGGTATTTACTATGAATGGATCTTGCAGGAGTGGAAGTTGCTCTGGGTGAGTCAATGAGTAAGTAGTAAGTGCATGTGAAGGCCTATGACATTACTGTACACTATAGTATAAACATTGTACACTTACACTACACTAAATTTATTTGAAAAATTATTTGATCTCTGCAATAATTAATCATAGCTTACTATCTAACATTTCTACTTTATAAACATTTTAACTTTTTGACTTTTTTGTAATAACACTTAGCTTAAAACACAAACTCATATATAGCTGTATAAAAATATTTTTATATCCTTATAAGCTTTTTCTATATTTAAAATTATTTAATTTTTAATTTTTAAACTTTTTTGTTAAAAACTAAGACATAAACACACATTAGCTTAGGCCTACACAGGGTCGTGATCGCTAATATCATATGTCATTTAATTGGAAGGTCTTCAGGGTCAGTAACATGCATGGAACTGTCATCTTTTATAACAATGCCTCCTTCTGGATTACCTCCTGAAGGACCTGCCTGAGGTCCTTCATATTTTTTTAAAAAATTCACTCAAAATAATAGTATAGTAAATATATAACCCAGTATAATATGTAAATATATAAAATATATATATTTATATAATACATAAATATATAAAAAATATAAATACATATAGTAAATACATAGTAGTATAGTAAATACATAACCCAGTAACATGGTCATTTATTATCATCAAATATTATGTACAATATATAGTTGTATAGACTATACTTTTATACACCTGGCAGCACAGTAAGTAGGTTTGTTTACACCAGCGTCACCACAAACACATAAGTAATACATTGCACTATGACATTAAGAAGGGTAAGATATCACTAGAAGATAGAAATTTTTTAGCTCCATTGTATTCTTATGGGACCACCATCATATATGCTATTCATTGTTAATGGAAACATTGTTGTGTGGTATATATAACCATATACACATAAATAAATGAATACTAATATATATATTTCCAATGTTTGCTAGTAGACTATGTATATCTTGGGGTCATGCCTTCAACATTCAATTGGATAGTTTACATCTTTCTTAGCTTCAGTTTCTGGTTGTGCAGAGCCTGAAGATCAGCTAGAATTGAGAACTTAGGGCCTTCTCAGGTCTTTCTGAGCATGTGCTCTGTCTTGGGCATGCACATGGCCTTCTACTTTCCAAGGAATATGTAGGAGCTTTCAAAGCCCTTAGTCCCTAAATCATCTCATTCTTCAGTCTGTCTTCCCAAGCTTTTTGAGAGCTTGTTTGGAGGTTCTAGCAGGGGAGTACAGCTCCTTGAATACCCTTGACCAAAGACTGGTCCTCCTCTATCAGGGATGGTCATCCTCCTCGGTCGAGCATGCAGCTTCAGGAGGGACACACATGGAGCGGTGAGGGAAGAAGGGGACACCAGCTTAGCCAGCCGGATTAGTCAAATCAAACCTGGTGATCAGTGGGGTGACAGATGTCACAACCAGATTCTCCTCACATCCCCAAGCTTCTTGATAATCAACCTTAGCTTACTATGTAACATTTCTGCTTTAAGAACCTTTTAATTTTTTAACTTTTTGACGCTTTCATAACACTTAGCTTAAAACACAAACATATATATAGCTCTATAAAAATATTTTTGTATCCTTATAAGCTTTTTTCTATATTTATAGAAATACTTTATTATATCCATTGTTTGCCTCAGTAGCTACCCCTTATCCCATTCAGCACTAGCTAATACATTTGCCTTTGAGCCAGGCACAATGGCTCATGCCTATAATCCCAGCACTTTGGGAGGCCAAGGCAGGTGGATTGCTTGAGCTCAGGAATTTGAGACCAGACTGGGCAACATGGCAAAACCCTGTTTCAATCAATCAATCAATCAGTCAATCAATAAGACTTTAAATGTCTATGACAAATGGCTCATCTGCCGTGATAGAGTTCTGAGTTTGGCAAAATAAAAGCAAGCCCTTTACACAGTTTAAGCCAACAGAGAAGTTAAAACAAAACCACAGCTCTTTGAGAACAAGGTCAACTCTGCTTTCTCTGGTACCAGGAACCTAACCAAGGATTATGGTTGGCATTTTTAAGACCCTTAGAGAACGATGTTTTTCTTAAGTGCTTGCCTAATTGCTGTAAATTTTGACTGGTTTTCAAAGATCAGATAAAGTTGATTCTGACAGTTTTTGCCAGTTTTGTGGAGGGACGAACTTTGACTTCCCTAACATGCTGTTTTTGCTGAGATGACATTGCATTATTTCCATTTTGATAAGCTTATATTAATTTTCAGAGTTTGTTGTTGTTGTTGGTGTTGTTTTGAAGACAAGATTTCACTGTGTTGCCCAGGCTGGAGTGCAGTGGTGCAGTCACGGCTCACTGCAGCCTCAACTTCCTGGGCTCAAGTAACACTCCCACCTCAGCCTCCCAAGTAGCAAGGATTGCAGGCGCATGCCACCACACCCAGCTAATTTTTTAAATTTTTTTGCACAGATGAGGTTTTTCCGTGTTCCCCAGGCTTGTCTCAAACTCTTGGGCTCAAGTGATCTGCCTACCTCAGCCTTCCAAAATGCTGGGATTATAGGCATGAGCCACCATACCCAGCCTCAGAGTTGTTTTTTGTCTTTGTTTTTTTTTTTTTTTTTTTCCAAAAGATAAGTCTCTTCCTTATAGAGGTCACCTGTTAGAATAGTTCATGTTTAGCTTGCCAAAGAGCCATATCACATTTAGAAGGAAAAGAATTCTAGCATATGAATACGGTAGATCTATTATGAAAAGAATTAAAGATAGCCAATTCACTCATGTGCTATCAAAAAAAAAAATGTCTCTGCAAGCTAGAGAGATAAAATCTAATCCAGTGAATACAGGAGATGAGTGTTCTAACATTCAGGCCTCTAATAAAAATGTAATATCAAATGTATTAAAGAAGCCAATACATACCAGTCTGTTTACCATTAAAACTTCAATGGAACATATTCACATTGTAGTTATGTGGACATGTTGCATGTAGTTTATCAGGTCAAGAATGTAACAGTTGTTCTCACTGCCTTCCCAAAACTGTATCTCACTGGGAAGTTACTCAGCCCAAATCTGAAGCTAAACAGCCAACATAAAGGGATCTGATTCTGAAGCAACATTTTCTGGGTTTGAATTCATTAAGTACCTACTATTAAATAAATACATAAGCTAGTTTGAAGTACAGCTTGTCTAGAGCATATCTTTGTAAATAAGAAACTCTTCATGTTTTTCACCTGTATCTACTTAAGGTATAGTTTATTGGTGAAATTACTGGATAGATTCTCAAGAGGAAGATAGGCAGTATTTATGTATTATTCTGTTTGTTATACAGAAGAGAGCTGTCTGTATGAGTAGCTGGGTGAAAAACAACATGAAGCTGGTGAAATATATTCCCCCTCCTTATCTGGGGGACCAGGAGAATGAGCCAAGAGGGTGGGAGATAAGGCTAAAAAACTTAGAAAACACAAGTGACATAGGCACCTGGTAGTTGCTCAGGGATTTAAAGTAGGAGAACAGTCCAACCACATTTACATTTGGGATACATATGGTGGCAGAAAAATGGAGGATTGAGGGATCAGAATGGCAAGACTGGAAGCAGGGAAATGCCTTAGGTGACTATTAGTTGTTTTTATTTTAAAGTAAGAAATGTTTCATAGTGAGCATGTGTTAATTTTGTAATAGAAGAAAACATATAGCTCTTATTTTGTATGAAATATACCTGTGGAATAATTTGATATGGTCCCAATTTAATAAAATCTAAAATTAAAATCCCAGTTAGAGATTGGTTATTCATTTGACACTTGATGTCTTTTCTTAACAAAAGGATTCATCACAGATTTTCGTTAAATGATCATTTGTTTCTACCATGTTATTTGTAGTCTATGTAGGGAACATATCAATTTTGTTAAGTAAATAAGAATGAAAATTACAACCATGTTAGCTGCAGTACTTTAGTAATTTTATAACTCCGCAGCCTTCCACAAGTCACAGAAATACTCACACTTAGGGTAACATCCTAGTCTAGAGCAACAAGCCTCAACTGGTAATAAAACTAATGGTTTACAAAGACAAGCCTGACAGACTAATTATAGTCTCACTTTGTCTCTCTCCAACTCTCTGTAAAAACTATTGATAATATTTAATCTGAGGTAGATTTTTTGTATTGGTTTGCTTTGCTGTTTTCATCATTGAATTTCTTAGTTGTTTTTGGAATTAATTAGACTGCGTGCTATCAAACGAGAGACATTTAATAAGCAACTTTACTGTCATTTTGCCCAGTATGAATATGTTATTTGAATATATTTTAAGTTTAATACAGATCAAATTTTAAACCCCAGCCAGGTGCAGTGGTTCGCACCTGTAATCCTAAGCACTTCAGTAGGCCGAGATGGTTGGATCACTTGAAGTCAGGAGTTCGAGACCAGCCTGGCCAATATGGGGAACCCCATCTCTACTAAAAATACAAAAATTAGCTGGATGTGATGACATATGCCTATAATTCCAGCTACTCTGGAGGCTGAGGCATGAGAATTTCTTGGACCCAGAAGGTGGAGGTTGCAGTGAGCTGAGATTGTACCACTGCGCTCCAGCCTGGATGACAGATTCAGACTGTCTCAGAAAAAGTTTTACTGTTATACTTTAAGTTCTGGGGTACATGTGTAGAGCATGCAGGTTTGTTACTTAGGTATACACGTGCCATGGTGGTTTGCTGCATACATCACCCCATCATCTACATTAGGTATTTCTCCTAATGCTATCCCTCTGCTAGCCCCCCACCCCCTACTGTTCCTCCCCCTGCTATCCCTACCCCCCTTTTAAACTCTACTTGTGACAGTATATTCTTTGTTATTATTATGCATTTTATACTGGCCTTGTAGAAATGATGTTGTCTGATTTTACCTGTGCATACAGGATTACATAAAATGTAATTCTAACATCCACTTAATCTGAGTATTGAACTATGGTTACCTTTTAAATGTATTTAAACTATGCTAGTAATATGTAAATATTTGGCAAATTTATTTTTACAAACCAGACTGAGGAGGCTGCACAACATTGAAAACACCCTTTAACGTACTAAGTAAATGATAAGTACGGTATATTTAACTCTAATTATAATAATTTTTGATAAATCCAAATTTAACTCCCTTCAGATAGGCATGCTTTTTGACATGTGAAAGTGAGATTCCATAGGTTGTTGCTAAGATGATAAATTCAATATAAATAACAATAAAGAAACCATATGGTTAGCCTGGGATTCAGAAATTGGCTTTAACATTTGCCAATAAAGAGTTTCTTTGAAGGCACACAGATGTATTAATTTTTAATTTGTTTCTTTTTGATCTCTTAATTACTGAAAAAGATTTATGGGTTAATTTTAGGAAGGCAAGTGTTTGAAAAGTTTGGCCAAATACTGTCTTCTTTAAATGACAGTATGGTAATGAAAAGTTAAGAGGAGAGCCAAATTAGATTGAATAATTGTTCAGTCATGTGGGTCAGGCTGGTTGCATAGCCTTGTTGTTAGACTGATTGCTCAAATTACATTGCCTGGGGTCCTGCACTTGGTTGGCTGTCTTCTCAGATCTTAACAAGGTTCTGGGAATTTCTTTTTCTGACAAAGTTCGCTTTGTATTTTCCCTTCCCCCTACCACCTCCAGGATGCTTCATCTGCAGACATCAGAAAAGCATATCGTAAGCTTTCACTAACTTTACATCCAGACAAGAATAAAGATGAAAATGCAGAAACTCAGTTTAGACAAGTAAGTGAAATATGCAATTTTATATATATATATATGTATATATATATTTTATGACATATGTATTAATATGTTGATGGTAGAAATATTCACTTATATTTGGAATATTTTCATTTGAAAATGAGGTAGTAGTTCAAAAATATAGTATTATATATTGTTTTTATTCAAGTTTCTACAAAATACATTTTTATCATTTTGTATTATTAGCATCTCTGAATTCTTGGAGGGTCATAAATGTCATAATTTTCTCCTCTAAATTACACCTTTTGCTTTTAAAATGCACATTTTAAGATAAGTATTACTTTCATAACTGTCACAAAGATTTATTTTGATATCAAGCAGTTTTAACCTCTTAAGGTACTACCAAAACGTGAAGTGTTACTCATAATTTAGATTGCATCTGTTTATTGTATATATGAGCACATAGGATTTTCTGCATGTATATTGTAGTACTTTCACACTCCTACACGATTTCTTATAGTTGAGAGTATTTTTATTTTAAAGTAATGCTTTTATTTTAGTTGGTGGCCATTTATGAAGTTTTAAAGGATGATGAACGAAGGCAGAGGTGAGTGTTCATTTCTGCTTTTGAATTAAGATGTTATAGTTTCATGCGACAGTTTGTAAGGAATTAAGTCTCCTTAAACATTTTATTATTATGTTAGTATTTTATTTTTGTTCCTTCTAAGAAATGCAGTGTTTTAAAAATGTGTGTTTGAAGCAGAGTTAATTTTATTGAAAGTATTCAATAGATTGATTTGATACAAACTTCAGGATTATGAGTTATAGTGTTAGCAAGTCCTGGCTTCCTTAATAAGATTTTTATCGTGAATGTTTATGCCCTGGGAAATACAAATACTGCTTGAATTCAAATAAATGTCCATTGTTTCGCATATATCAGTAATAGCTCCTATCTGTGCGTGGGGCTTGGTGCTTCTTACCCCCACCGCCAATCCTTAAATGTTTGAATTAGACTGTTAGTGATAGTCAAGTTTAGTACCCTTTCTTGATGTTTTCTCACTCTCAAAATAATAAACCCAATTATATAAGCTTCTATAAGCCTGTAGAAGATAGGAGTAGAAGAAAAATTTGCCTCTTCTATTTCTTTTGCTTCCTCCCCTTTAACCTGCTCCGGTGATTCTGTGTTCACGGTTAAACTTCAGAGTGGAGGTAGCCCCTTACACTAAGACTTCTCTGTGCCCCTTTCAGAAGAGTGGCAATATATTTATATAGTAGTTTATAATGTCAGTGACTTAAGAGATTACGCAGAGGCCCCTTTCCTCTACTATTAAAGAATGTATGAGTTGTAGACATCATTTCAGCAGGCTTCCAGGTTTTTAAAGTCAGACCACAACACACACACACACACATACACACACACACACACACACACACACACACACACACACATACATACACCCCTAAAACAAAAGTTTCACAAAATACTACTTACTGCATGTATTCTAGGCTAGACTAGTCTTTTGGTGTTATTTATTTATTTTTAAACAATGCTGGTTGTGGTTCACTAAATGGATTTCATGAGACACTAGTGGACCACAATCCAAAATTTGAAAATGTTGTTCTACAGTATAAGAGTACCTTTAAAAAACAAAACAAAACAATACCTAGGTATTTGAGATTTAAGCAAAAGCCAACCTAAATATCTGTTTCTCTCAATAGGGGTTAATACATCTTCAGGCAACTCAATAAATTATGCTATGTTACATTCTGAATCTTTCCTCAAATGTATTATCTGGAATTAGTCTGGACGCTAAAATGTTAGCTACCAGTCTTGAATTCTCATCTTCTTAACCATTTAATTTGAATACCTCTGTTTGTCAGATTACAAAACACAAGGATTCAAGATCTTCTCTTAAAAGTGTTCTTCGCTTTATAACAAGGGCTGGCATTGGTCCAGATACCATAGCAGACATTCCTCTGGTTTGAGATAATCCATAGTATTGAAAGAGTCCGAGAAGTGTGTTGAAAGAAGTTTTGGTCATTCTGTGCATATTTTCTAGTTGGTTTCTCTGTGAGCCCCTAGTTTTGTTTTGCATATCAAGAATGTGCCTGTAAAGGTAGCTTTGTTTAGTCTTCTAACATCTTTGGCTTGAGGTTTTTTTCTTTTTGTTTGTTGTTATCTTAAAAGTCAGTGAACTTTGTAATAATTTCTTTGAGTTACCAAAATTATTTCTATCTTTTCAAAACAAATCACTTCTGATATATAAATTGTTTCTTCATTAACATGGAATCATCTATTAATAAATAACATCATTTTTTTAGGATTAGTTCTCTCATTTATTTTAGAGAGTTGGTGGAAAAAATGAATCTGACAGTTACACAAACAGCTGTAGTATTTATACCCCTTGAGGCACAAGTAACTCTTTGGTAACTGGTTTTCCTTGAGGCAAAAGTCTTAACTAATCAAGCTGAGAATCACTCCTCTGAAGCTTGTGCCTGAGGCCAGGTGACCTATGAGTATTTAAACGTATAGGAGACAGACATTTTTGCAGACAATTACTTAATGTTTATAATTCCTTTAGGAAAAAAAAGAGCACAGTCAGCATTATCTTCTAAAAGAAGATTATCTACATATTGATATTTAAAATGCTTTTTGGTATCACAGTTATTTACTATAAATATTCATTAAATAATGCTTTTAAATGTGTAACCTTCCAGGAATTGGTAATTTGGGAAAACTGTCATAGACATGTTTCCTATTTATTTCCCTTTTATATAATTGTGTTTTCTCTGAAATCAGATGCATTATTTGAATTTTGCTGGAAAAGGGAATAGCAGTAAAATAGATAAATTAACAAACTGAGTAAGTTTTTTTAAAAAAAGGAAAAGCTGGTTGGGTGCAGTGGCTTACATCTGTAATTCTAGCACTTCGGGAGGCTGAGGAGGGCAAATCCCTTGAACTCAGGAGTTTGAAACCAGCTTAGGCAACATGAAGAAACCTCATCACTACAAAAAAATACAAAAGTTAGCCTGGTGTGGTGGCTCATGCCTATATTCTCAGCTACTCAGGAGGCTAAGGTGGGAGGATTGCTTGAACCCCGGAGGCAGAAGTTGCAGAGACCCCTAATGGCACTACTACACTCAGCCTGGGTGACAGAGCAAGACCCTATCTCAAAAGAAAAAAAGAGAAAAAGAAAGAAAAGACCAGTTTTATTTGATTTTTTTAACATCCTTATTTGGGTATAATTTGCATGCAATAAAATTCACCTGTTTTAGGTGTACAGTTAAATGCTTTTTAGTTTATTTACAGAATTGTACAAACCATCATCACAGTCCAGTTTTAGAACATTTACATCATTTCAAAAAAGCCTTAAGCCTATTTGCAGTAGTCCCCCTCCCTGATCTGCAGCTCCAGGCAATTACTGATCTATTTAGCGTGTATATAAATTTGTCCTTTCTGGACATTTGCAATAAATGCAGTCATGCAATATGTAATTTTTTTGTATCTGGCTTTTATTAACATAAGGTTTTCAAGATTCGTCTGTATTGTATCATATAACAGTAGTTCATTCTTTTTTCTTACTGAACAGTATTCCATCATATGGATATACCACTTATGTTGATGGACATGTGAATTGTTTCCACTTTGGGGCAATGATGACCAAGGCTCCTATGAACATTCACATAAATTTTCAGATGGACATATGTTTTTATTTATCTTGGGTAGATTCCTAGGAGTGCAATTATGAATAAACTTTTAAGCCTTTTTTTCCCCCAAGAATATAGACTATAGCATGAAAATATAGTCATGTGCTGCAGAATGACATTTCATTCAATGAGGGACGACATATACAATGCCAGCCAGGTGCAGTGGCTCACACTTATAATCCCAACACTTTGGGAGGCTGAAGTGGGAGGATGGCTTGAGCCCAGAAGTTTGAGACCAACCCTGGCAACATAGCAAGACCCTATCTCTACAAAAACTTAAGAAACATCAGCCAGGTGTGATGTGTGCCAATAGTCTCAGCTACTTTGGAGGCTGAGATAGGAAGATTACTTGAGCCTGGGAGGTCAAGGCTGCAGTGAGTCATGATTGTGCCACTTTACTCCAGCTTGGGCGACAGAGTAAGACCCCATCTCTAACAGCAACAACAACAGCAACGACAACAACAACAACAAAAAATGCGAGTCCCATAAGATTATAATACTATATTTTTACGTACCTTTTCTATGTTTAAATATGCAAATGCTTACCACTGTGTTACAGTTGCCTATAGTATTCAGTACAGTAACATGCTATATAGGTTTGTAGCCTAGAAGCAATAGTTAATACCATATAGTCTAAATGTGTAGAAGCTATACCAGATAGATTTGTGTAAGTACACCATGATGTTCATACAATGAGGAATTCACCTAACGATTTGCCTAATGATGCATTTCTCAGACCCAATCACTGTCATTATTTATTTATTTATTTTGAGATGGAGTCTTGCCCTGTTGCCCAGGCTGGAGTGCAGTGGTATGATCTCAGCTCACTGCAGCCTTTGTCTCCTGGGTTCAAGCAGTTCTCCTGTTTTACCCTCCGGAGTAGCTGGAACTACAGGTGCCTGCCTGAGTAATTTTTGTATTTTTAGTAGAGACAGGATTTCACCTGTTGGTCAGGCTGGTCTTGAACTCCTGACGTTAGGTGACCCACCCACCTCAGCCTCCCAAAGTGCTGGAATCACAGGCATGAGCCACCACACCCAGCCTCACTGCCATTATTAAAGCATGCCTATAACAGGTTTTCCTGGTTATTATAAGAAAGCCTAGCTTAGCAGCCTTCTCTAAACTCCTTAGCTAACTTGTTTGGGGAAACAGTAGCACAGCTATTTTTCAGCGATTTTTATGAGTGCCCTGAACATTAGTTGAGGTAAAGTACTGAGTACTAGTCATTACATTTATATTCTAGATTGTGCTTTAGTAATATTAACATACCTACTTTTGTTTAAAATCTATTATGAATTTTTAACCAGTCTTATTTTGCTAACCCAGTTATACAACTTTAAAATTTTTTGTCTATTTCATGTTACTATATTTATACAAGTTGAATGTGTTTTTTAGTTTACTAGATAATGTTTTATTTACAAATGCAGTTAAAAGTATAGTTATCTCAGCCTTAATCTATTAAACTTTTATAAATTCATTAACTAGTTATTATAAATTTGATTAGAGGTGTGTTTGAATCAAAATAAACATTACTCCGAGAATAGGAAATTTATTTTAGTACCTTTCCTAAGTAAAGTGCAGTGTACCACAATTTTTGGCATACATATATATATTTTTTTCAAAGAAGAGTGAGAGCAATTAATTTAGACTTGTTTTCTGTTTATAATCTTTGTACAAGTAGTTTTTATTCAAAGTTACAAAATGCGACCTAAATGGAAATTATATTAGTATTGTTTTAAACTAAAAATTCAAGCTTTGTAATAGGGAAAATTTATAATTTAGGCACATGCTAGAATTATTTAAATATTCATTTTCATGATATATAGATTTTTTTATTTTAGTTATATAATTACTATTTTACATTTCAAAATGTGGTAACATTTTAAATTTCCATATATTTTTCTGCTGGTAACTTCAAAAAAAAATTTGTTTTCCAGTGTTTATATTAGCCTAAATATATTTGATGAATTGAAAATTATAGTATGAAACTCACTAATGATTATGTAACCATTATTTTATATTCATGATGTGTATTTTAAGAAAAATCAAGTTAAATAAACACACATTAGGCCATATGTTGGATGTGTGGAATTGATCAATTAATGTTTTAATTTCCAAGAAAATGCCATTATAATTCCCTATGATTTTTAGCATTACTGATATTTTTTATCATAAAGATCTAATTCTTTTATCTTACAGCACATTTATACATTTGTACATTTTTAATCTGGCTTTAACAAATAATTGAGAACAGTTTATATGAATCCGAAATACAGAGCATTTTAACAGTGTGATATGTATAAATTTTATGTATTGTCAACAATATTTCTTCTTAAGTGACTTATGAAAATAGTGTCTGTGTGTACTTTAAGAAATGTATTTTCAATGTTTCATCAGGAAAGCAGTGATTTATCTTTTAACAGCATATATTCTAAAAAGTGAACTATAATGGAAGCTATCTTTCCTTAAAATGGCCAGTCGTGTGAGCCATAGTGTTCATTGATAGTAAAATCAATAGAGCATTGATTCTAAGCTTAATCCTTAGAGACTGTTGTTTAGAGTGACAGACATAAACTAGTAAATATCTAGTTCTGTTCAACATGTTCAGTGCATGAGGTTTTGCTATCTTGAATTTGTGCACTAAATACAATTTGTACATAGGGTAGAAAATAGTAGTGGTTAACAGACATATATTGCTTTCAGTTATGATGGTGATAAAATATTTGACATGAGATTCTTAGCTGAGTTCAACTGTTTTCTTTTCTGCTATAGTTTAGTTATATCCAAAACAAATTTAATACTTAAGAGTGCTATTAAGGAATTGTCTCCATTTTCTTAGATGTTCTTTATCAGTAACTATACTTTTTACATGAAATTATTTCATGGGAGAGGTTTGCTGAAAATAATGATTTTTATATTCACCTTTTTTTTCCTTTAACAAATCTGAAGTAGAATATGGATTGAGAATAGATTTAGGACTTAAAATTGGTTGGACTTCATTTGAATGTTGTAATCTTATGTTAGAGCCCTTGAAACCTTTTTACCTATACATTTCTAACTTAAAATAGATTAACATAAATTATTTATGTTACTAAATAAAATATTTAGTAACATAAATATAAGATAGATTAACATAAATTTTTGATAACATGAATGATAGTTTTTTATGAAGTCATTATTATATCTGGATGTTAATATTCAAGAATTTCTATAAATATTGAAAAAGAATATTTAACATCAAATTTTTCTGGTCCAGCTACTGCAAAACCATATATTAATTTGTAGACTCTTGTATATTACACAATTTGCTTTTTAAGAGTTTAAGAGTTTAGTACTAATTAATGTCCTTTGCGTTCAACATAGGTTATTCCAATTTGATAGTGTTTTTAATAACCTAAGTTGATCAAAAAGTCAAGTTTTCTAGTTTTGCTAATAAAATATATTTTGCATTATATCTAATGTTTTTCTACTAAAGAAAAGGAAGTTGCCTGTAATAAATCCTCTGCTTTATTTTTTTTTTTTTTTAGCATATCTCCAAGGTATCAATTTAATAACTATCAAAGTAGCTACTGCAGTTGTTGCATTTAAATTGATTTACATGTCAAGACTGGCAGTTTAGCAGCTGCGCTATTATTCCTAGATCGGTCAATTTACTTGAGAAAAACCTACTACTGAGTTCTACTGACCTGCCTGACAATATAGGCCCTATTTCTATTCCTGTAATTAGGCCTGCAACTAACTCAGAATATTTTTAATTAAAATATTTTGGTCAATGTGTTGCACCAAATTAGGCCTTTCAGTGAAGATTTAATTCTGGAAATAGTGTGATTAGAATATTTAATGAGTTGTGTTCAATTAAGATTAACAGGTTGTGTGTGTTGAACACAGTTTTTGTGTATGACCATTTTGAGTTTTGCAATCATAAATGTTACTCCTTATTTTTAACCTCAGAGATATTTGTTCAATGATTATCTGATAAGGAAATTTAAATTCAGTTGAAAAATTTATTTTAAAGTAACTTTTTTATCCTGATAGTACCAAGAAATCTGATTTTAAATGTATCAGCTTTTTAAAGTACTAGCAAAGCTTTCACTTGTTAATTTCTTGTCTTCCAGCAAAAGCCAAAAATAAGGAAATTGCCACTTAAATGTTTATAAATAAATAGTTTTATTGAGAAATCTAACATAAACAGTGGTTGTTTCCACATCTCTTTCTAATTTGGGAGTTTTTTAAATTTTCTAAAGGAATGTAGCAATACAAATTAAAAGGTGCTCAATTTTATATGCTTTTACCTCATTAAAAAGCTTTAATAAAATCATGTGTATAAATTATTTCAACCTTAAGCCACCATAGTATAGGGATAGAAATAAAAGCACTGACTAGAAATTTAATTCTGAGTTTGATTCAATTAATATGTAATTCACAGTAACAAACAGCTCTTACCTTAATGTTTCTTTTATTGAGATCCTTCTTTTTGGTGCTGACTTTAACAGTAGAGTCTTTACTATAGTCTAGTAAACAGGTAGACTACACATAGCTCCTTTAGTTTAGGTATCACCGTAGGAGTCACATCTTTGGGTACTGTAAAAACATGAGATGTGGTATCCACAGTATATTACTGTGCACTTTTTTGAAGAGTGTCAGTGACTAGAGCTGTCTACAGTGCTTTGAATTTACTAGACATTGTAATGCTGGTAGATACATAAACATTATCTATTTTGGATAAATTGTTTTCTTTTTCCTCTTTGTAATATAGGTACAAATAAAGTTGTTGTTTTTTTTTTAAACTCTCCATGAAAAACTGTTATATTTGCTGCTGTAGGTATGATGATATTCTGATCAATGGACTTCCAGATTGGCGACAGCCTGTATTCTACTACAGGCGGGTGAGAAAAATGAGCAATGCTGAGCTGGCATTACTCTTGTTCATTATTCTCACAGTGGGTCATTATGCAGTGGTTTGGTCAATCTACCTGGAAAAACAACTGGTAAGTGTTAGTAATAAATCAAATCAACTAGCCTCCTTAATTTTATATGGAATTTTGGACATTTTTAACTGATGAAAATTTCTATTTCTCTCTTTATATTTCTCATTCTAATAGTTTTATACCTAATATTTAATGTTTAACATATTTCTAAGTCAAGAAGAACCCATGAAATAAGAAAATATCCTTCTTTAAAAAAATGGGGCACTTCAGTTTGTTGTAAAACTTTGTGAAAGCCCAAATACCTAGCTGGAAATCAGACAGTAGAGCTATGTTTTAATCGTCATCTTCCAAATAGAAATTTTTTTTTATGTAAGACTGATTTTAGATTTTTTTGTGTCACGGGCTTTTATGTAATGAATATTTACTTTTAAAATACTTTAGGTAAATAAATAAAATTGAAAATGAATATAATATTCTAACTTCAAAGATCCATTGGTTAAAAAAATTATTACACTTTTCTTGGTCTAATATGTTACTCTATAGTTTGTTCTTTTATGGGTTTTTATTTATATGTTAAAGATAATCAAACATATTTATCAGTATTCATGAATTAGCATCTGTTTACTCATTCCTTTTGAAGTGACATTATTAAAGTTGGATGAATGAGAAAAAGTGAGTTGAATGCTTTCTCTTAGAAAACTTTGATTGCTATGGAGATGCACATGACTGACAGTGCTGAACTTCATGTGTGTTTAAGGCCTGGATACCATGGCAACAGTTATTGTGAAAGATTGATGATTTTACTTAATCATGTTGGACCCTACATACATTTGCATAAATGTTCCTCTATAATGTTTACCCTTCACAGAAGAGTATAGATAACATTTGAAGTGTACATGTTAATGATAACCTGCAACCATAATTCTTTCCACATTAAGGATGAACTGCTAAGTAGAAAAAAGAGAGAAAAGAAAAAAAAGACTGGTGGCAAGAGTGTGGATGTATCAAAACTTGGTGCTTCAGAAAAAAATGAAAGGTGAGAGCATATAAAAATACTTTATAGTTTGAAACTGTTTTAAAATACATTTTTAATATGATTCAACTTCATATATATGTCTATTTGCGTGTGCTCTCATTTATATCTGTGGTAGGCTTATAAAAGACTAATAATGTGCCATTGTTTATGACACAAAGTCTAATCTTAAGCAAAATTTCTTCAGGATTTTTTCCCCATATAAAATGTTAATATATATTTAAATAATCCCTCAAATTCTTGTAGTTTGAAATTTTTATACTGAACTTTAGAAACAAAGTACTATTAGATGGACCTATCACTTAGCTCAGAAGTGACAGTATGTAGAGAGGCAGTGATATGCAGTATACTCAAAAAGATACCACCATTTCTTCTATTGATTCATAGAAAGGAATAAAGGGTTTAAATAGTTCACACAGCAGGGCATGAACTGGGATCAGTGTGGGATGGAGATCAGAGACTATTCTGCATGTCTTCTATTCTGATGACATCAGTGAGTAATGCTTCAGTGAACTGCAAATGACATTAATTTTTATGTATTGATTTGTTTATGCTACAGTCTTCATATCTGGTTGTCAGCACTTGGGAACACTCTGATGATAGTTTTTTATAGCTGAAGTAATCATAAGATTTAAGAATTCATTGTACAAAAGTGATGAAAAGCCCAGGTTAGAAAGAGGGCTTTTGTTTATCTTTGTAACTTGATTTTGAACCCCTTCCCCAAAATGTTAGCCTAGCTTCTCTAACATGCTGTATCTATTGCATTTGTTGTTACCACTGTATTTCATGATAAAGTCATTTATAAATATTTCAGTGAATACTTTCTTCATTTTTTTGTTGAAGTAGCCATTCAAAAAAGAATTCATGAACTTTATAAAAATATTTGGCCTCCCACCTTTCTCTGTATATTCCTCATATGTTGTTTTTTTCCCCCTTCCCTAGATTGCTGATGAAACCACAGTGGCATGATTTGCTTCCATGCAAACTGGGGATTTGGTTTTGCCTTACACTAAAAGCGTTACCTCACCTAATCCAGGTAAAATATACCTCTTTTATATAATATTAGATGCTTTTGTTTTTAATTATTCATGAAATAATTTATGCCCTTGTCTGCTATCTGAATGCTGATATGCAGTGGATGCTTTATAATGTTGATCGAATAGTATTTTTATAAGTTGAACCTAATTTAGATTATTCTCAGATTATTTAGATATGTTTCTATAATTATCTTTTATAATGATTTTAGATCACCTTAGAGTCCCAAGATCCTAGAAAAAAAAAAAAATACTATCTTTAGTACAGAGATAAAAGTAATAAAAATTTAATCCACTGTTATCATTAAAATCATAACCAGTAAAAAGGAATAGCATTCAAGTAGCTTGTCACCAATTATTTTAATAGCATTTAAGTACATAGTGTTTAAAAAAAAAAAAAAGAAAAACCACCTTTACGTGAACATCTGTATAATTATACAAAAGTATATATTGCTTTCCATTTTATTTGCAAATTTAAGAGGAGTGAGGACATTTTATTTTATACAAGTAATCAGTTTCTGTTTCTATTTAGTCTTGATTAAACGATAAAATATGGATGTGTATCATGTTTACATATCAGTTACTTTTTTTGTATTTAGTATATCAAAGCATATTTTGTTAAATTATTGCTTTGTTAATTTTGATTATTACAGCAGGTTAGAAAATCCCCAACACATAAATATTTGAAAGTAAATAAAATACTTTTTGGTATACAAATTTTGAGGTTGAGATTATAATTTTTGGAGAGAAATGTTTTATTTTAGAAAATAACTTGTTATAATCTAGAGGACCAGATAATATTCTATTCAATTCTACTCACTTCATAGTTATATATTGGAGCTATTTTTCCTGATTGTTTAAAGAAGCTAATGACTCCAACTTCTGCATTTTCATTTATTTTTCTCATATTAAAGATTTTATATTTAAAGAGGAAATGAACCAAATTACTAGTGTACTTTTTTCTGTCCTTTCAGAAATTAACGGTTCTTTCATCAAAATAGTTCATCTTAACAGTTATTGCTTATAGAGTCTTACATTTTGTTTACAGTTAATAGAGAAAAATTACAGTATTTTGTTATTTTAAAGGGTTTGTTTTTAAGTTGTTTAGCATGTTACACTGTTTGCTTAAAAAAATACTCTGCAATGCTTGTATGCCGTCTTTAAGACTTAATGAGAGAGGGAAAGTCTATTTATCACACAGGTATGTTTATGAGAAAATGAGACAAAAATGTTTTTAGGGCAGATTTTCTTATTTTTTTTTTAAGTCTCCATTATTTTTTGCCAACTTTAGAATCTGTGCAGTAGGCAAACCAGAATATAGATTAGTTTAAAAGTATATTCATGCGGTAGTATAAATTGAATATCACATAAGATGTCAGTATTAAACACTTCTTTGTAATTTTAATCTAAGTAATTTGAAATAAAGTTTATTTGGTAAAATTAACATATCTCTTGGTCAGCATTCAGGGTAATTTGCCAGACTAGAACCAACATATTATTATGACTTAGATTTATAATTTATTTAAAACTACTTGCCTGTGATACCTATTAATTCATGTAAGATTGATTGTTTTGCCTTATTATAAATTTGTAGAAAATACACAAAAATGAGGAATTTTATAGAAACTTTTTAGTTTCTTTAGAAATTTTGCTTTTTTAAACTGTTTGATCAGTTTGAATTTTAAGGTTTTTACTTACTTGATGGTACCTGCTGCCTTTCGGTTTTGAGATGGCTAGATATTAGGCTTTCAAGATATTATAAATCTAATTTTTAATTTTGTTCTAATTTCTTCCTGGTAAATGGATTTCAAGAAGAAAATTAAGATGATTTTTCTTTTTAAAGCAAATATTTGATATTTTAATTCTGCTCTGGGCACCTTAAATTGGTGTTTCTAGTGGTCACTAACAAAGTAATGTAATGTAGTAGACTCAGATACACATTATAATAGTGAAATTACTTTAGATTTATAAACATTGGTTATGAAATACATTAACAAAACATACTGATCAGTTGCTGTCAGGATTAGATTTTTGTCTGCGTTTTGTTTTGTTGTATGCTATGACCTTTGTATTAACTTGACATCTTCTTAATTAAGATATTTATGAAATTTACGAGTCTTTTTTAACCTGAAGTTTTCTGGATTGGTAATTGGAACAGTGGTCAAAAAAGAGCCCTGTTAAAGCTCTAAGAATAAAAAAGGATACGTACAACCTTAAACTTTTAAAACGTGTACTCTATCACCACTGTTAGGACATAGGACCATTGTTTTATTTTTAAATAAGAATCCACTGGTTGAAGTTTCTTGTACTTACTCTGGCATAAACCATACCAACAATCTTGCTTTCTTTAAGAAAAAGTGGGCTGGGCACGATGGCTCAGGCCTGTAATCCCAGCACTTTGGGAGGATGAGGTGGGCGGATCACGAGGTCAAGAGATCGAGACCATCCTGGCCAACATGGTGAAACCCCATCTCTACTAAAAATACAAAAATTAGCTGGGCGTGGTGGCACGCGCCTGTGTTCCCAGCTACTCGGGAGACTGAGGCAGAAGAATCGTTTGAACCCAGGAGGCGGAGGTTGTAGTGAGCCGAGATTGTGCCACTGCACTCTAGCCTGGCGACAGAGCAAGACTCTATCTCAAAAGAAAAAAAAGAAGAGTCAAACTAGGGTCTTGTGAAGTAATGTAATTATATAATCTTTATAGATATATATGATTTCCAACAAGTCTTTCATAATTGGCTTTCTTACATCTAGTTAACCGCATTTTAATTTACTTTTTATTTTTTAGAGGTAGGGCCTTGCTGTTGCCCAGGCTGGCCTCATGCTCCTGGGCTCAAGTCATCCCCCCACTTCAGCCTTCCAAGTAGCTGGGACTATAGGCACACGTCTCTGTGCCAGGCTTTTTTGGCTTTTTTTTGGAGGAGGAGCGGGGGCGGATACCCTAGGTGGGACATGAAAACAGCATTTTAATAACTCTTATTTTGACCTTGCCAAAGCATTCAACTTGGTTTTCATAGAAGCAACTCTTCTTGCTCATATCTCATCCTTTTTTAGATAGTAATTAATTGAATCATGTAATCAGAATAACAAGTGTAACTACCACAAGCAGGTTTAAGAGTTAACACAACCAGCTCTTACAAGTATACAGTAAATTAGTTAAGCACATATAAGTTAAAAGAGTTTTGGTGTAAATTCCTTGAATTTTATGAAAAGTTAATTAAAACTGAGCTGCAAATATTTGATGTCAGTATATGGCTATTGGTTAAGAAAGAGGGTCAAAGCTAAAAGTGGGAGATTCAGAGGCTTCCATCAAGTGACCTTTGTACCCAAATCTTGTTGTGGCAATAGTTCTTCACTCTAATTTCTTTCCTTCCCATTCATCCTCTAAATACCCATTCCTTTACTATACTTCACATACATAAAGTCATCTAGTAGGACTGGGAAAAGTGGCATTTCTGGCTAATTTGTGCTCCCAAGTTCACTTTTATTACTTAGCATCTGAGAGCCCTAAGAAGACTCCTATTGCCTGCTTAGTTTACCTAAATTTTTTTCTGTTTCCTCCCAAACAGAATTACAAATGCAAATAATTATTTTCATATTTGATGTGTAAGGGGTCTTTTGGTCAGATGTTTAGAAAAAGAATTCAACCAGTTCAATAAAAATATTTAAACATATATCAGAACAAGGCACTATTAGGGACTACAGAGATAAATATGCCTTCTCTAAGATCTTAATAGTGAGGTAGCAGTCATAACACATGAATTTAAATAACCATTAAACAATATGGCATATATGTTTCACATGTTTAGTATAAACAGTGACTTCTATAGATATTCAGAGAAGTAAAGTTGTCTCTGTTTGGGATGACCAAGGAAAACTAAAAAGAGGAACTACTTGAACTGAATATTGAAAGATGAATAGACACTTAACAGTTAAGTGCCCACTTTGTATACTCTGTGGTATACAAAGATAATTTTGTAGATGCAGTACTTCCCATAAAATCATACTGTGTTAAGGCTAAAAGCATCCTGAGGAAAACATTATACAACAGCCTTTTTTAAAGGAGGGTATCATGCAGCCCATCACTGTCTTCTCAGACTGTATTCCAGGTCTCCACATTCTGAGTATATCCACTTAGGAATTTATATTATAACAAGTAAATCTGATATGACAAGTCTAAAAAGAATATTTAGACAGAATAAAGTTAATTGATAAGACAACAAAGTATTTATTTGATTACATTCACCTGTGAAAGATATGTGTACGTTGTTAGGCATGGTAGAAGTAAAATATATAATGACTGAAACCAGCAGAAAATATTAGAAGTAGTTCTGTGATTAGGCAAGATAGAGGTAAAAGTGTCTCTTTGATAGTTCCCCTTGCTTCTTGAGAAGGTCCTTATTACGTCCAGAGCACTGAATTTTGTTCCTTTCTTTTGTTTTGAGAAAGATATTGGGAGAATTATAAGAATTGATAGATTAGAAGAACAAAGCCAAAGAGTGAAAAGCCGTTATACTTAATGCATGTTAAATATTTGATAAATTAATATCAGACATTTCCCAAGTGGGTCAGTATTCAAGGAAAAGATACATGGATACTGCTATATTTAGTCAAACGTGTGTCCCATATAATTTATGTATTTACCTTTTCTACATATGCAGAAAAGGTAAAAGTCAAGTGAAAAATTACAGAAAAAGAAAACTGTTTGTAAATGGACGAGTGAATGGAAGGCTGGTGTGTGCTCAGAGAGATGAGAGAATGTTGGAGAGGAGTAAAATGCATGACTGCATGCGCAGGGGGAACTTAAGGAAGTGTGTTGAGTTAGCTAAGAAAACAAGTAGAGTGATCCCCAGAAGACATGGAGGGCTTAAATCCTTTGAGGCAAGAATTTAATGTTAACATTAAAAGTATAGCGCCAGTGACACTTTGACATCTTACCAGTCTGTTTGTACTCTCATGGTGGGTTTGAAGGAAGTACACATTCTCTTGGAATCTCACAAAACCAGTCTTTGTTGGTTGAATTCAGTTTGTAACCCAGGAAATTTTTCTAATCTCCAAAATGCCCATCTTGGATATTTTTAAATTGATCATATGTTCTGTAACCTGGAAAATAGCAAGTAGTTGATGACATATAATCAATGGCTCTGCATATTTTCAATTTAGCTGTTATAACTTAGTTTATTTTCCTCACTATATCAGAACTTTATATATTTGGGCCCAGAATAATAATTTAGATTGTTCAGGCCACTAGTTGCACTCGTAAAATCAGGAAGTGCCACATATCCCAAGTGATTACCAATCTAAATCATAGATACAGTTCTCTGCATTTTCTGAGATCAAACAGATCTTCAGTAGTCAGAATTTAATTTGCTTGAGAATTTGATTTTTCTAGGAATCCACCATTCCAAGTTTCTCTCTGACTTATTTCTTGGTAGCATAATTTATAAAATATAAAACTCATTTGGTTGTGCATTACCTAAAGTTGTAAATTTTTCACCTTTTTAAGTCACAGTCCCATCTTTTCTCACTACCAAGCAGATCTAACAAGAATGCCATTAAAATAAAAATTGTTGTAGGAAGTTTCCAGCATGCATATCCCCACCCCCATCAGGATGTATAGGTTGCCTAGGAGCAGTGGCTGAGAAAATAGAGGAATCTTCTCTGTACAGCTCTGGCTTTTACCTTTAAAAAAAAAGTTTTCTAAGAGTAAAGGGAGTACTATACTTTATAGAACTATCTATAAATGGAAGCATCCTCCCTCCCAAGAAGCTTCTTCTCCCATGGAGACTACAACTGTGGACAAGCCTGGAGGTCACCCTCCCTGACAATTAGGGCCCTTCGTTTCTAGCCCCTTTGCTTCTGCTTGCTGGGACTCTGTCAGAAACCAAACAAACAAAACATTCACAGCTAATTAGCAGGAAAAAAAGCTTCCAAAAGGCTAGGAGGTATTTGTTGCAAGCTGAGTTGCCTGCCCTTCCTCTTAAACAGATTTTCCAAGGGATAAGGCAGCTTGCTTTTAATGCTCTAAAAACCTTTTTTAAAACTTTTCAGACTCACACACAGAAATGTGACACAGGAAATATATAATCAAATGAAAAGGGATGGAGAACTCATTTGAATTTTTATAAGCTGAAACGCTAAGCAGGACAAAGGGATATAGGAAAACTAGAATGACCTTACAACGTAAGACAGAGATTCCTTACTTCAGCCCTCTGAAAGTATATCCTTGCATCTTACACAAGTACTCAGAGATCCAAAGACAGACTGTAGAGTTTTGTAGGTTATTGCTAGATGTAGAAAAGATTAAAGCCACAAAATGTTAGGTAGGATGTTAGCAACATATAGTCTCATCAATTCCATATTTTATAGATGAAAATACTTAAGATTCAGATTGGTGCAACAATTTCCCCAAAGTGATACTAGTTAATGATAGAAATGAAACTTAAAGCAGATGAAAGGACTAAAATATAAGAAAAAAATACGTGAGAAATATAAGAACTAAAAAAGAATACATTTCTCCCCAGTTACGTAACTAGAGCTTTATAGTAGAAGCTGTCTAATCTTAAACTCCCTGTCAGAATGTTCAGGCTGATTATAATTACAAATTTTCCTCAACTTACTATCAATAGCATCCTGATAAGCCCATCATAAGGAGAAAATACCATAAGTTGCTTACATTTAGCCTATAGTTGGGTAAAATAATCTGTTAATACAAAGACTATTTTATTTTTTAAAAATGCTGAATATCCCATATAATTTACTGAATACTGTACTGAAAGAAAAAGCAAACGGAATGATTGTATGGGTCCTGGAAGTGTGTTTCCACTAAATGCATATCACTGTCGCACCATCATAACATAGAAAAATTTTTCTGTTAAACCATCATTAAGTCTGGGATGTCTGTATGACTTCAGTTGTAGAAGGATTCTTACATTGAGTTAGGGCTGAATAAATGGCTTCTAAAGTGTCTTCTATCTCTTGGACCAAATGGAAAAAGTAGTTTTTAGGCTTTGCATCTCCTTGAATATTACTGTCTCAGACCAGAGGAAGACAGTAGCTTCTGGTTTTCTGTTTTATTACTTTTTGTGGATTTAGTCTTCTTATAATTCTGTACAGAAATTTTGACTCTTAAAAAATATACAATTTTAAAGTTTTTCTGTATTCTTCATGGTAATTTTATTACATATTATACGGAATTCTGAGGTTATAGTGTAAGTCAATGGGAGAACAAAACAATATAGAGTATTTGATTTTGTGGGCAGATTTTCAGAAATATATGTATGGTATTTTCCTATATTGAAGGTTATTTCTAAGCTTCAAACAAAAGAGAATATTTGGGCTATCAAACAATTAAAAAGAAATAGAGCATCTTCCGTACTGTTTCTAGCTATCTTTCCTCCGAACTGTCCCACATTCTTTATTCCCATCAGGACAAGCTTTATTTCCCTGCTCTTACCACTCTCAATCAATGCCCTTCTTTCTTTCTTTTTTATTTTAAGTTCTGGGGTACATGTGCAGAATATACAGATTTGTTACATAGGGAAATGTGTGCCATGGTGGTTTGCTTAACACCCATCACCTAGGTATAAAACCCCGCGTGCATTATTACTTATTTATCCCGAAGCTCTCCCTCTTCCTGCCAACCACAGGCCCCGGTGTGTGTTGTTTGCCTCCCTGTGTCCATGTGTTCTCATTGTTAAGCTCCCACTTATGAGTGCGAACATGTGGTGTTTGGTTTTCTGTTAGTTTAATACCCTTCTCTCTTAAGCTTTCTTTGGACTGTTTAATATGTTGATGTTTATATGGAGAAATAAAAGTAAACCAAAACATTACAGCAGTGCCGCCTCAGCATGTTCTTTTATCACTTAAATGAAGTATGTCAGGAATGTTAAAGGATGACCAGAGCATGGTGGCTGACACCTATAATCCCAGTACTTTGGGAGGTCCAGGCGGGTGGATCACCAGAGAATAAGAATTTGAGACCAGCTTGGACAACATGGTGAAACCCCGTCTCTACTAAAAGTACAAAAATTAGCTGGGTGTGATGGCGGGTGCCTGTAATCCCAACTACTTGGGAGGCTGAGGCAGGAGAATCACTTGAATCGAGAGGTGGAGTTTGCAGTGAGCCAAGATGTTGCCACCGCACTCTGGGCTGGGTGACAGAGCAAGACTCCATGTCAAAAAAAAAAAAAAAAAGAGGTTTATTGTAAAGGTATTCACTATCTCACAGCTTACTAACCTTGGAAATATTGTATCTTCAGGGCTTAGCTAGATTGTCATCATTATGAAGCCTTCCTTCATCAGGCCAAATGAAAAATTCCTGATGCAGGTTCTCCATACTAACTTTATAGATAGCACTTACTATTTGTATTAATCACAATAGACGGATAGACCTTAGTCTGTTTCTGTCATGTGCCTCATGTCTGTCCCCGATTGATAGGAAAGCGGATTGATATAGAAATTCTGGTCTAGCTAGCCATTCAGGAGCTCAGAGCAATGATGTCTTCACCACCTTCTAGCTGTATCCATGTGGAACATGTGGCCTCCTTCCTCATTATGACAAGAGTAAAGAGCTGGAGGATTTCCATGGGCTTTTCTGTGAGTTGGTTTGGAAATGACACTTGATATTTCCATCCACAGCCCATCCAGAACTGGTCCTCTGACCCCACCTAATCTTAAAAGGACAAGGAAATATGGGGAAACAGAATGTTGAGTAAGCACCACTTTCTTTGCCAGTACTTCGTTCAAGAAATATTTATTTAGGCTGGGCGCAGTGGCTCACACCTGTAATCCCAGCACTTTGGGAGGCCAAGGTGGGCAGATCATAAGCTCAGGAGACCATCCGGGCCAACATGGTGCAACCCCGTCTCTACTAAAAAATACAAAAATTAGCTGGGCGAGGTGGCACGCACCTGTAGTCCCAGCTACTCAGGAGGCTGAGGCAGGAGAATTGCTTGAACCCAGTAGGCGGAGGTTGCAGTGAGCTGAGATCGCACCACTGCACTCCAGCCTGGCACCTAGTGACTCTGTCTTAAAAAAAAAAGGAAAGAAAGAAAGATTTATTTATTGAGTGCTTATTTACTTTGTGCCAGGTACTCGTCAAGGCCTTGGGGGAGGTGGTGGGAGAAGACAACAATTCCTGTTCTCATGGAGCTTATATTCTGTATTCCATATTTTGGTTAATATTTATGGTTTTTACATATTCTTTAAGGGAAACTATTGTGTCTTATATAATCCTCACATATCCTAATATACAACACATATTACAGTGGTTTAATAAAGAAGTATAAATATCACTGTTGAGTGTCTTCTTATGCAGGAACCTATACTCTATAATTACATACAGAGAACATGCATACATTCTCTAACTTAACCATTGTTTAAATGTAAAACCTGTTGCTTGATGTCTATGCAGGCAGGCTTTGAACTCTTCAAGAAATTTTAAGTGTTGGCCGGGCATGGTGGCGCACACCTGTAATCTCAGCACTTTGGGAGGCCAAGGCAAGCAGATCATCTGAGGTCAGGAGTTCAAGACCAGCCTGGCCAACGTGGCAAAACCTCGTCTCTACTAAAAAATAAAAAAATTAGCCAGGTGTGGTGATGGCACCTGTAATCCAAGCTACTTGGAAGGCTGAGGCAGGGAGAATTGCTTGAACCCAGGAGGTGGAAGTTGCAGTGAGCTGAGATCACACCACCACACTCCAGCCTGGGTAGCACAGTGAGACCCCATCTTGGGGGGGGAGAAAAAAAAAAGAAATTTTAAGTATTAATACAGTTGCTTCTAGAATAAAAACTTTTGCTCATGGTTCCATTCGTAAGGATTATAAACTGCTTGAGAATAGGAGTTCTTTCTGTTTGGAAAAATGTAAACTCCATAATTTTAATACAATATTATGGGGCAGGCAGTTCAGAGCCCTAATTGATTGAAATAAGCATTTAAGTATTCATTAAATATTTATTAAGCTTCTGTAAGTGCCAGGTAGTATACTAGGGCTATAAGGATGGATTGGAAGTTTATATCCGCAGGAAGTCTAACTTTCTGTGTAGGTAAACTGGAGTTTACTCTGGACCCAAAATAGGTTTTTTTTGCTTATTTTCCCCATTAAACAATTTTATTACAATTTTATTCACTTGAATTAGTCCCCCATGAAAAATGAGAGGGAAAAGGGGTTGCAAACAATTTATCTTATTTATCCTCTTTTGAATGCTTGAATTCAAAAGCATACCTTAAAGAATAGCCATACCTTAGGATATACCTTAAAGAATAGTCACCTGGTTTCTCCTTGAATACTTCCTCCAAAATCAGTCTATTTCATTTTCAGGTAATTTTAATTATTAGAAAATTCTTTCAAATATATATAATATATACAAATGTTAAGTATAAATATCACTGTTTATACATATATAGAAATATATATTTCTTCCATATGTACTATATATATTTGTTTTTGTTTTTCTTTTTGTTTTTCTTTTTTTAAGACAGTCTCACTCTGTGGCCCAGGCTGGAGTGCAGTGGTGTGATCTTGGCTCACTGCAGCCTCCGCCTCCTGGGTTCAAGTGATTCTCCTACTTCAGCCTCCTGAGTAGTTGGGATTACAGGCACCTGCCACCACGCCCAGCTAATTTTTTGTATTTTTAGTAGAGATGGAGTTTCACTGTGTTGGCCAGGAGTCTTGAACTCCTGCCCTCAAGTGATCTGCCCACCTTGTTTATCCAAAGTGCTAGGATTACAGGCATGAGCCACCACACCCAGCCTTTTTCCTTATATTTATCCAAAATCAAAATTTTAATCTCTGGAACCATATATAGTAGTTTACACCATTCTTTCCTGTAATAAATCTTAAGATATTCTATGGTAGTTACCAAGTTATCCCAATCTTCTTATCTCTAATCTCTTTTTAAAATAGAGTTTCAAGCTGCCTCCCTATTTAATCACTTTCCTTTTAAAGTCTTTCTATTTGTCAGTTCATTTTAAAGTGTGATACCCCAAACTGTACACAAGGATGGCTGAAACAATGTAGAGTTGTTTAGTACAGTAGAATTGCTTGAGATCATAGATTAGTAAGGAAGTAATGTTTCCTGGAGTGGGCATATTGTAATTTGATTTCAAAGCATAGGTAAGATTTGAAAAAAAGAGAAAACATGAGGAACATTTAAATAAATGTTTAGAAATGGAGCAAAATGAAGATAAAAACAGTGAATGAGACTAGGGAATGTATTGAAACTCTTCAGATTAAGTAGAGTAGGTTAAGGTGATTAGGTGGATTGCAGTCCTCAGATAAGTGTGGTTTTGGATTAAATGTGTATTTCAGAGAAGAAGTTTTAGTGGGATTATGTGCCATAGCAAGAAGAAACACTAACAGAAATGTTCAAATTTGGTAGGACTACTAGGAATAGGTTGCTATTATGCAGCAAAATGAAGTGAGAAGGATGCAATTAAAGAGGTCACATAGCAAGAAGATACAGGATTTGGCAGGGCAATTTTGGTGAAGTATGAAGCACAAAACTCATCCTTTGTGTTAGAAAACAATATTTTTGTCAAATTGGTGGAAATAGTAATAAAATAACTAATATACATATAAGGCCTAACCATGTAGAAGATGTCATTCTAAGTGTTTCTCAGGTATTAACACATGTAATCTTCATAACAGCCCTATAAATTAGGTACCTTTATTATCCCCATTTTATGGATGAGAAAATGAACTCACAGAGAAGTAAAATAATTTGCTGAATGTCAGATAGTAAGATGGCAGAGCTGAGATGTTAATTCAGATAGTCTGGCTCCAAAATCTGTCCTCTTATTCGCCATATTATGTTTCACTGTGCTATACTGTTATGATTGATCAACCTACTTTCTTTTACCTCTCATAAATAACTAATCTGTGCCCTTCTTTTCTTGCATGTGCCACATTTCCTACTCCCCTCAAGGAGCCAATGGCTTTCTGACCTTTTCTTCCTCCCTACTATTAAAAACTACTCTGTGGAAAGAAGCTAATAAGCTCATTTATTCATTCACACCAAGGTATAAATGACTGATATAGCTTAATATAAAATAATACTTCTTTAGGGTTGACTTTTTTTAGGGGGTGTGGGCGTTGTTAAGCGGATGCAAAACCTTAATCCAGAACCCTGCTGAAACTTAAACCATATATTGACATAGGAGGGTGAATAAGTTGGGTGCATGGCCATCTGTGCTCTTCCAGTCGTACCATTGTTTAGCTGGCCTAAGGCTTGTATGAATCCTTCTCATAGAAATAAGGTAGGAATGTAAAAGGGGGGATGAAAAAAATAAGAGATCTTTTACTATATTGATAATATATCTGTATTATATTGATTCACTGATTTTAGGAATACCTAATTCTTAGGTGGAGAAGTTCTGATATAACCCCAAGAGACACAGACACCCAGGAGAAAGCTTTAATTTAGACACAGTCATAGATGAAAAGAGTTTCTAGCATTTCAATATTTATGTATTTACATCTGAGTCAAAGTAGTGTCAAAGATTTTGTTCCTTTATTTCCTGCAGAAATAAAACTCTCTTAGATGGGTCTGTGATTTATCCACTCTAGGAATCTTATGGTCTGGAAATACTACCCTAGAGTTATTCTTGATACTCTTCTTTTTCTTATTTCACATCATTCATCAAGCCCCTTCATTTCTTGCTTTATTAGGTTTCTCATTTATTTCAGTCTAGTTCTTGTTCAGCAAATATTTATTGAGTACCTGCTTTATGCCAGATACTGTGCTCTGGGCATCTAAGTATCTCTATCCCAAATTTCTCATCTGGAAGAGAATATAACATGATACAAGCAGTTATAGATGTGTTTAAATACAGAAGTAGTATACGAGGGAGAATTACACTGCCAGAGAAGGTCAGAAAAACTTGCAAAGGAGATGGGGATGGAATGGGTTTTCGAGGATGAATAAGAGTTCATCATAATAATGGCAGGGAAGCACAATATTGTAGGCAGAGGGCAAAGCAATTGCACAGACATAGAAGTACAGTGTGGGCTGGCAGCTATTAATACAAGCGGTATTCCTATAGAATATATGAGGTTTGAACCAAGGAGTGTGGTAAAAGATCTGTCTTGTTTATTTTCATTATCAGGATCTCATATGCCTAGAGCATCAACTTGTTTATTTTTATGTATGTCATTATTTAAGACCTAGTCTTTTTTTGATACACCACTAAAGCCTTACCTATGTGCCACTTACTGGGACTTCAGCCACTGTATCTTGTTACCTAAGTGTGTGTATGCAGTATGTGTCCTCAGTCTTCATTCCTCAAGACTTCATGGTAACTGTTTTTATACTGGTCTCTAAGGGTGGTAGAAGGAGGAGTGGAAGCTTTTATATACATGCTCATATAAGTTTTATAATCAGATTTGAAAATAATTTTGAGTATCTATTGTAGTTAAGGGGCTAATATGGAAATAGCAGTAGTACTTTGTTAGTCACAGTAATATATTTTATAATGCCAAATCAGTTCAGCAAATGAGTTTTTCTGCTCTCTGTATATGCAACAGTATATTATGAAAATAGCATACAATGGAAGAAAACAGGAAGAGGATACCTTCTTTCCATATCTGAGAGAAAAAAGAGTTCAAATTTATACTCATAAAATTTCTGCTTATAACCAGCTCTCCAGGAGAGAAAAATCATAGAGAAATGTTTATTAATTTCTGTTCATCATAAAATTTGAAAACAAAAAGAAAGCCTACTTATAAAATGAATACAATGCTTTAAAATTAAGTTATATGGAAAATTTTAAAGCAAACTGATTTTTATGTTAATTTATGTTTAACTTTTTTTGAAGGATGCTGGGCAGTTTTATGCTAAATATAAAGAAACAAGATTGAAGGAAAAAGAAGATGCACTGACTAGAACTGAACTTGAAACACTTCAGAGTGAGTTTTAAACATTAGTGTATTAACAATATCATGTAAAACTATTTAAATATGAATTATATTTTAAATTCAGCAGTAATTACATTTTCTGATTTTCTTTTTTTTCCCCACTTCTAGTGTAGTCACTTGTATTTAATGTATTTGACATGAAACATACTACATTATAATATTACTTAACTGCTCAAGTTCAATATCCCTCCCAAAGTGCTGGGATTACAGGTGTGAGCCACCGCACCTGGCCTCAATATCAGAAGGAAAGATAAAATCAGCTTGGGTCATGTAACTCCTCAATTCAAGGGTCATCCAAAGTCTGCAAAGCCCTACAATACTTTAGTACTGTAATTACAGTTGATATTTAGTGCTAGTTTAACAATTAATCGCCCAACTTGCTGTGTAACAGTTTTAGTTAGGAAACCTGAAAATAGGCTGGGCGCGGTGGCTCACGCCTGTAGTCCCAGCACTTTGGGAGGCCGAGGCGGGCGAATCTCAAGGTCAGGAGGTCGAGACCATCTTGGCCAACATGGTGAAACCCCATCTCTACTAAAAATACAAAATATAGCTGGGCATGGTGGCACACACCAGTAGTCCCAGCTCCTCCGGAGGCTGAGGCGGGAGAATTGCTTGAACCCAGGAGGGGGAAGTTGCAATGAGCAGAGATTGTGCCACGCACTTCAGCCTGGCAACAGAGGAAGAAGCTGACTCAAAAAAAAAAAAAAAAAAAGGAAATCTGAAAATACCAGCGATTTTTGTTTTGAAAGTCTTTGTTTCATTTGCAGTATTTTTATATAGCATGAACAACCTTAAATAAATTATCAGTATATTGAAAAGAAATCATCCATTCACCACAAAGACAGTTCTTGCTAATTTTAGGGAAAATTGAACATATTATTTAAAAAGGTATTTTCTCAGCTGTAGTCCTTTTGTTTATTTTTGCCTTATCTACATCTTGCCTCCCACATGTATATACTCTGTCTCTTTGCATTTCTTTATTTTTATTCCAAGCATTTAATACTACTTTAATTTATATATTAGTTTTGCTTACCGTCTGATTTCCACCCCCACACTCCCAACAGAATGTAAGCTCCATGAGGGTAAGGACTTTATCTGTTTTGTTCACTGTTATGTCCCAGGTTCTGGGGATTTGGGTGTGGTCATTTTAGGGGGTCATTTTTCAGTCTGTCACAATCCTTCAGATGTCTGGACAGCTTTAGAACACAGACTGTTCATCTTTGTGTCTGCAGCATCAATTAGTGTCCTGGCACATGATAAATGTTCAGTAAATGGATGAATGTATGAATTAATGTAATGTCATGAATACTCATGAGCATCCACTGAGCACCTACCCATATAAAACACCATCTCAAGGAGCACATAATTTAATTCAAAAAGTTTCAATACTTACAAATAGGAAATAATATTCATATCAACTATATAACTGTTTAATGTAGACTTCTGTTAAGAGGAAGGAGTTAGAATGATAGAGGATTATTACATACCAAGGTTGACATATGTTAAGAAGTTGGAGTGTGCAAATGAAACTCTTTCTCATTTTTATATAACTGTTATTTTAGAAAAAAACTGGTACATAACATTTTCTACGCCTTTACAGACTAATCACAAGGAAAAGAAAAATTACATTTGTAAGAAAAGAGAGAATATCAACCAGGTGCAGTGGGTCACGTCTGTAATTCCAACACTTTGGAAGGCTGAGTTGGGTGGATCACCTGAGGTCAGGAGTTCGAGGCCCGCCTGGCCAACATGGTGAAATCCCGTCTCTACTAAACGTACAAAAATTAGCTGGGCATGTTGGCAGACACATGTAATCCCAGCTACTGGGGAGGCTGATGCAGGAAAATCACTTGAGTCTGGGAGGCGGAGGGTGCAGTGAGCTGAGTTGCAGTCAGGAGTTCAAGGCTGGCCTGGCCAACATGGTGAAATCCCATCTCTACTAAACGTACAAAAATTAGCTGGGCATGTTGGCAGACACATGTAATCCCAGCTACTGGGGAGGCTGATGCAGGAAAATCACTTGAGTCTGGGAGGTGGAGGTTGCAGTGAGCTGAGTTCATGCCATTGCACTTCAGCCTGAGCGAAAAGAGTGAAAGGCCGTCTCAAAAAAAGAAAAGAAAGAAAGAAAAGAGAAGAATATCAAATTAATCCAAAATTTAACCTGTAGTGACAACATGACTACACTATATTTCATTGCTCTTATAGACACGGCTTATCATTTCTATGTAATTTTTTTTTTAATCACTTACTTGTAATTTTGGTAGATATGTTAGAATTCTTTAATAGTAACAAGACTAAGTATATACACTACCTCTTTTGAAATTAGGGGTTAAACATGAAGTGTTTATCACTACACAGAAGCTCCTTTTGGAGTTTTTAACTATTTTTCCAAAACTGTTCACTGACTTTTGTTCTGCTTAAGAGTTTGATACAATTCTCAAACAGATTTAATAGTCTCTTGGCCGGACGTGGTGGCTCATACCTGTAATCCCAACACTTTGGGAGGCCATGGCGGGTGGATCACCTGAGATCAGGAGCTCAAGACCAGCCAGGACGATATGGTGAAACCTCCTCTCTACTAAAAATACAAAAATTAGCCAGTTGTGGTGGTGGGTGCCTGTAATCCCGGCTACTCAGGAGTCTGAGGCAGGAGAATCACCTGAACCCTGGAGGCAGAGGTTGCAGTGAGCCAAGATCATGTCACCAGACTCCAGCCTGGGTGACAGGGCAAGGCTCCAATCTCAAAAAAAAGTCTCTTCTTATTTTGTTATTGTCTGATTATATAAAAATCACAAACTAAAAATATATTTATATCTGAAAGTGAAATGTGTAACAGTCTTCTAAAACATTTGAAAATTCATCACTAGCTTATCAGTTATTAAAACTCAGAATGGAATAAGTAAATACCGGAACGAATATTAAAAACAATTCTCATACTATGCTCTGAATAATAAGACTGTTATCTCGAATGCTTCTTTTATCAGTGGTATATTTAGAAAAGGTGATGGTATCAACATCAAGAATGTTAAAGAACAGTCACATTTACTGTTAACAATATCAGACTGTCATGTATTTTTTAATGTAGTCTCTAATGGTTACATGCAAAGAATATTTTAATTAATTTTGTTAACTTCATTACAGTATTCTGCATTGTATACTTTAGAATTAATACATAAGGCCCCAAATCCCCTAGTGTGCATTTCATTTGCCCCATCCTTCTTAATTTTAAAGACCATCATCAGAATATCAAGTTCATAATAACATTTCCATCTACTTAATTGAGTAAATGCATCTCATGTAGATTAGCAATAGTTGTTATATGCTGCCTGTTTTTCATGACCTAATTGCTAATCTGCCCTCATCTGCTTTACTGCTTAGATTGTACAGTATTCTCTGAGGGCTACACTAAAACTACTTTTAGTAGGGTGTGATAGTCTTATTAAGATGGTATTTTAGATTTTTTAGGTATTTTAAAATGGTATTTTAGATATGTCTATGTCTCACATATTTTGATTTTTTTTTTTTTTTTTTTTTTTTTTGAGGCAGAGTCCCACTCTGTCACCCAGCAATGGCGTGATCTCGGCTAACTGCAAACTCCGTCCCCCAGGTTCAAGCAATTCTTCCACTTCAGCCTCCTGGGTAGCTGGGATTACAGGCACTCGCCACCATATTAGCTGGCATGCCCAGCTAATTTTTGTATTTTGAGTAGAGACAAGGTTTCACCATGTTGGCCCAGGCCGGTCTTGAACTCCTGACCTCAAGTAATTCGCCCACCTCGGCCTCCCAAAGTGCTGGGATTACAGGCATGAGCCACCTCCCCTGGCCACATATTTTGATATATTTTTGTTTAACTCGGCTCCGTATGTTTTTCTTTGAGATTTCCTCTCTGATCCGTTGATCATTCAAAAGTATATTGTTTAGTTTCCAAATGTTCAGGGACCTTTTTGTTATATTTCTATTAGCAATTGGTAGTTTGATTCTCTTTTCATCAGGAAACATTCTCTGTATGAGTTAAATTCCTTTAAATTTGTTCAGGTCTGTTTTATGGCCCAAGATATGGTCCATCTTGGCATGTATTCCATGGACATTTCAAAAGAATCTGTATTCTGCTATGGTGAATTGAAGTGTTCTACAAATATCAGTTAGATCCAGTTGGCTGATGGCATTGAGTGGTATATCATTGCTGATTTATAGATTTAGTTATGCTATCGGGTATTGAGAGAGGGTATTGGACTTTCTGACTGTAATTGTAAATTTGTCTTCAGTTCCATAAGTTTTTGCTTCCCGTTTTGCAGCTCTGTTGTTTTGTACATACACATTTAGGATTGCTGTGTCATCTTCGTGGATCTTTTTATCATTATATAATCTCTCTCTTCATTCTTGGCAATTTGTTTTTGCCTTGGAGTCGACTTTACCTTACCTGATACTAATATAACTACTTCTGCTTTTTTTTTTTTTTGATTAATGTTTGTATGGTATATCTTTCCAATCCTTTTACTTTCAGCCTACGCATATTGTTATATTTGAAGTGAGTTATAGATAGCATATATATGTAAAAAAGATGTAAAACCATGTATGTATAAATGTGTGTGTGTATTAAATAGATAATTTGTGTATTTAAACCATTTGCATTTAATATAGTGATTGATATGTTAGGGCTTAAGTCTGCCATTTTATTTTTTATTTTCTATTTTTTCTCTCTCATTATGGTTTCTCTGTTTTCTCTGTTATATATAGCATTTCTGTGTTATAGATAACATATATATGTAAAAAAGATGAAAACCCGTGTGTGTGTGTGTGTGTATACTAAATAGACAATTTGTGTATTTAAACCATTTACACATAACATAGTGATTGATATGTTAGGGCTTAAGTCTGCCATTTTATTTTTTGTTTTCTATTTTTCTCTCTCATTATCATTTCTACGTTTTCTTCTTTCTGCCTTCCTGTGGTTCAATATTTTTTAGAACGCCACTTAAATTTATTTATAGTGTTTTTTAGTATATTTCTTTGTATCACTTTTTAATGGTTATAACAGGCATAATGTTATATATACATAACGTATCACAGTCTACTGGTATAAGATTTTTGCTATTTAAAGTGACATACAAACTTTACCTCCCCTTAAATCCCTTTACCTTCCTTATTTATAATTGTCTTGAGCATTTTCTCTGTAAACACTGAAGGTTATAATTTTGATTTAGCAGTCATCCATAATTAGAAGAAAGCTTAAGAGGAGGAGGAAAGTCTATTGCCTTTACTTATATTTTTACTATTTCATTCTTTCTTCTTTCCTGGTTGTCCAGTATATTTTCTTTTATGATTTCTTTTCTGTTTATAGAGCTTCCTTTAGCCATTATTGCAGGATAGGTCCACTGGTGACAAATTCTTTTAATTTTCCTTCACCTCATGATATCTTGGTTTTCCCTTTATTCTAGTCAGATATTGTCACAGGATATTAATTTCAGGTATAACAGTTATTTTCTTTCAGCATTTGAAAAATGCTATGCCACTTCCTTCTGGCCTCCATGGTTTGGGGTGAGAAATACACTGTTATTTGAATTGATTTTTACTGCAGATATGGTTTTATTTCTCTCTTGCTGCTTTTAAGTTGCTGTTCAGAGTCTCAAAACTTCCCAGGGCTCCGTTCCTTTTTTTGTTTTTTTAGTCAACTTTCTGTTTTTTAGATTGGGCAATTTATGTTTTTCTATTCTCAAATTCACTGATTCTTTTCTGTTTGCTTCATTCTGCCGTTGAGCCCATCCATTCAGTTTTTAACTTCAATTAGTGTACACATCAGTTCTGACATTTCTGTTTGGTTCTTCTATATGCCTTCTATTTCTTTGCTGAAACTTTGTATTTATTTGTTTCAAGAGTATTCATTATTGCTTGTCATATCATTATTACATGGCTTCTTTAATAGCTCAGTCAAGTTATTTAAATATCTCTTTCATCTTGTTGGCATCTGTCACCTTTTCTCATTTAAATTGAGGTATTTGTGATTCTTGTTATGACAACTGATTTTTTATTTAAATTTGGACATTGAGGGGTATTATGAAACTTTGGATCTTATTTTCATCTTCTGTTTTACCTGATCTTCTCTGACAATACTCAAGCCACGGAAGGGGTAGTGCTGCCTGTTACTGCTAGGTAGGATTGAAGTCCGAATTTCCTATGTGGTCTGTTTGACAGATGAGGAACGGAGTGTTTATAGATTCTCAAGTGGGTGTGGTTCCTGTTTGCCACCAGACCTCCATTAATAACACGCTGCCTGGGAGGTAGAGCAGGAATACCTACTTTACTGCTCGCCATTTGGCCTCCACTGACATTATGTGGTAATGGCCTTGCTACCACGGGGCAGTTGTGAAAACCCTGATTCTCCACGAGGCTTCGTTTTTTTTTTTGAGATGAAGTCTCGCTGTCTTGTCCAGACTGGAGTGCAGTAGCACAGTCTTAGCCCACTGCAACCTCTCCCTCCAAGGTTCAAGCGATTCTCCTGCCTCAGCTTCCCTGGTAGCTGGGATTACAGGCACACACCACCATGCCCAGCTAATCTTTGTATTTTTAGTAGAGACAGGGTTTCACCATGTTGGCCAGGCTGGTCTCGAACTCCTGACCTCAGGTGATCTGCCCGCCTCAGCCTCCCAAAGGTCTGGAATTACAGGTATAAGCCACTGCACCAGCCCTCTAGGCTTCCTCTGTAACCACACTGTCTGGTAGAGGGAGAGATACCTATTACTTCTCGGTGGATATGGAGGTTCAAGCAACCCCTGTGGTCTCCACTGACTTTATTAGCAAGAGGAGGAGGCTCCTTATCTTTTAGCCTTGTCTCTAACATCACCCTGGTGGGAAGGTTGGGTGCCTCATTACAGGCTGGCGAAAGCAGAAGCCTAAGTTTCCCATTAGTCTTTGCTCTTATGGTGGGTAGTAGGATGGGGGTGACACTACTTCCTGTCTTGTTTGCCTGAATTAGTGGTTATTGTCTAAAAGCTTTATCTTTTAGACAAAAGATAAATGTTTTTACTCTCTCTTTTTTGGTGCTTTAGCTAGGGAGAGCAGGCTTTTGTTTTGTTTTGTTTTACCTGTATGTGTGTGTCTGTGCCCCTTAGTGTTTCTGGGTTGCTAGTTTCTCCAGCACCAAGTCTGGGATATATAGGAAACTCAAAGGAAACTCACAGAAGTGACCACCCTGGGTATTCCTTGAGTCCTGCAGTACCTAGCTGGTCAGCCTTCTCTCTTAACTTACAAATTCTTCTTGTGTTTGTTTTATATATAATGGTTAATATAAGATACAAGTAAACACATAGCTTGTTTACTCTTTTACTTTTTTTTTTTACAATTCTTAGTGAGAAGAATGTGGAAACGTTCTCCATTTTTTCTGAAATGGAAGTTTTATATTAATTTCTGCTATGGTTGGGATCTTGCCCACCCCCCACCCAAATCTCATGTCAAAATATAATCACCAGTATCGGAGGTGGGGCCTGATGGGAGGTGATTAGATCATGGGGGCAATTTCTCATGAATGGTTTAGAACCATCCCCTTGATGCTGTTCTCGAGACAGTGAGTTCTCATGAGATCTGCTTGTTTAAGTGTATAGCACCTCCTGCCTCTCTCGTTTCTGCCTCTGCCATATAAGACACTTGCTCTTCCTTTGCCTTCCACCGTGATTGAAAACTTTCTGAGACCTCCACAGAGGCAGAAGCACTAATGCTTTCTGTACAGCCTGCAGAGCTGTGAGCCAGTTAAACCTCTTTTCTTTATAAATTACCCAGTCTCAGGCATTTATAGCAATGTGAGAATGAACTAATACACTTTGTAAAATGATTTTTAAAAGCTTATTTATTATTTTTAAATCTTTAGGTTTGGGGGAACATGTGAAAGTTTGTTACATTGGTAAACTCATGTCATAGGGATTTGTTGTACAGATTATTTAATCACCACATATAAGCTCAGTATCCAATAGCTATCATTTGTGCTCCTCTCCCTCCTCTCACCCTCCAGTCTCAAGTAGATCCCAGTGTCTGTTGTTTCCTTCTTTGTGCTCTTAAGTTCTCATCATTTAACTCCCACTTGTGAGTGAGAACATGCAGTATTTGGCTTTCTGTTCTTGTTTTAGTTTGCTAAGGATAATATCCTCCAACTCCATCCTGGTTCCTGCAAAAGACATAATCTCATTCTTTTTTGTGGCTGCATAGTATTCCATGGCATATATGTACCACATTTTCTTTATCAAATTGGTCATTGATGAGCACGTCGATCCATGTGTCTGCTATTGTGAACAGTGTTGCAGTGAACATTTGTATACATGTATCTCTATGGTAGAATGATTTACACTCCTCTGGGTGTATACCCAGTAATGGGATTGCTGGGTTACATAGTAGTTCTGCTTTTAGCTTTTTGAGGAATCACCATACTGTCTTCCATAATTGTTGAACTAATTTTCACTCCCACCAGGTGTTCCCTTTTCTCCACAACCTTGACATCATCTGTGATTTTTTGACCTTTTAATAATAGTCATTCTGACTGGATTGAGATAGTATCTCATTGTGGTTTTTATTGGCATTTCTCTAATAATCAGTGATATTGAGCTTTTTTTCATGTGCTTGTTGGCTGCACGGATGTCTTCTTTTGAAAAGTGTCTGTTTATGTCATTTGCTCACTTTTTGATGGGGTTGTTTGTTTTTTTCTTGTGAATTTATTTAAGTTCCTTTTAGATGCTAGATATTAGACCTTTATCACACATACAGTTTGCAGAAATTTTTCTCCCATTCTGTCGGTTGTCTGTTTACTCTCTTGATGATTTCTTGATGCTGTGCAGAAGCTTTTAAGTTTAAATCTTACTTGTCAATTTTTGCTTTTGTTTCTATTGCTTTTGGTGTCTTTGTCATGAAATCTTTGCCTGTTCCTGTGTCCAGGATAGTATTGCCTATGTCATCTTCCAGGGTTTTTATAGTTTTAGGTTTTACATTTAAGTCTTTACTCCATCTTTAGTTGATTTTTGAATATGGTGTAAGGAAGGGGTCCAGTTTCAATCTTCTGCTTATGGCTAGCCAATTATCCCAGCACCATTTATTGAATAGGAAATCCTTTTTTTAATTGGTGGTTTTTGTCAGCTTTGTCAAAGGTCAGATAGTTATAGGTGTGCGGCCTTATTTCTGGGCTGTCTGTTCTGTTCCATTGGTCTCTGTGCCTGTTTTTCTACCAGTAGCATGGTGTTTCCATTACTATTGCCCTGTAATATAGTTTGAAATCAGGTAGCATAATGCCTTCAGTTTTGTTCTTTTTACTTAGGATTGCCTTGGCTATTCAGGCTCTTTTTTGTTTCGTATGAATTTTAAAATAGTTTTGCCTAGTTCTGTGAAGAATGTCTTTGTTAATTTGATAGGAATATCATTGAATCTGTAAATTACCTTGGGCAATATGGCCATTTAAATGATATTGATTCTTCCTATCCATGAGTATGGAATGTTTTTCCACTTATTTGTGTCTTCTCTGATTTCTTTCTTTGAGTTTTGTAATTCTTATTGTAATTTCACCTCCCTGATTGGCTGTATTCCTACGTATTTTATTCTTTTTGTGGCAGATGTGAATAGGACTGCCTTCGATTTGACTTTCGGCTTGGCTCTTCTTTGAGTAAAGGAGTGCTAGTGATTTTTGTATCCTGAAACTTTGCTGAAGATGTTTACCAGCTAAAGGAGCTTTGGTGCCAAAACTATGGGGTTTTCGAGATATAGAATCAAGTCATCTGCAAACAGGGATAGTTTGGCTTCCTCTCTTCCTGTGTGAATGTCCCTTATTTCTTTCTCTTGCCTAATTGCTCCAGCTAGGACTTCCAGTACTTCTAATGTGTTCAATAGAAGTGGTGAGAGAGGGCGTCCTTGTCTTGTGCCGATTTTCAAGGGGAGTACTTAGTTTATTGAAAGTTTTTAACATAACGGGGTGTTGAATTTAATTGAAAGCTTTTTCTTTGTTAATCAGGTAATCATGCAGTTTTGTCTGTTTATGTGATGAATCACATTTATTAATTTGCATATGTTGAACCAACCTTGCTACCTGGGGATGAAGCATATTTGATTGAGGTGGATTAGCTTTTTGGTGTGCTACTGGATTCAGTTTGCAAATATTTTGTAATTTTTGCATCACTGTTTAATCAAGGATATTGGCCTGCAGTGTTTTTGTTGTGTCTCTGCCAGATTTTGGTATCAGGATGATGCCGGCCTCTTATAACGAGTTTGGGAAGAGTCCTTCCTCCTCAATTTTTTAGAATAGTTTCTGCGGGAATAGTGTCGGCTGTTCTTTGTACATCCGGTAGAATCCAGCTGTGAATCCTTCAGGTCCTGGGCTTGTTTTTAGTTGGGAGCCTATTTATTCTGGATTCAATTTTGAAGCTTCATTTTGTTCTATTCAGGGAATCGATTTTTTCCTGGTTCAGTCTTGGGAAGGTGTATGTGTCCAGGAATTTATCCATCTCTTCTAGGTTTCCTAGTTTGTGTGCATAGAGGTTTTTGTAGTAGTTTCTATTGGCTATTTTTACTTCTGTGGGGTCAGTGGTAATGATGATTCCCTTTATCATTTCTAATTGTGTTTATTTGGAATTTCTCTATACTTTATTAGTCTGCCTAGTGGCTTATCTGTCTTACTAATTGTTTCAAAAAAAATCTATTTCTGGATTTGTTTGTCTTTTGAATGGTTTTTCTTGTCTCTGTTGCCTTCAGTTCAGCTCTGATTTTGGTTATGTTTTGTCTTCTGCTAACTTTGGGGTTGATTTGTTCTTGCTTCTCTAATTCTTTCTCTTGTGATGTTAGGTTGTTAATTTGATATCTTTCCAACTTTATGATGTGGGTATTTAGTGCTATGAATTTCCCTCTTAACACTGCCTTAGCTATGTCCCAGATATTCTGGCATGTTGTATCTTTGTTTTCATTAATTTCAAAGAACTTCTTGATTTCTGCCTTAATTTAATTAAAAGTCATCCGGGAGTATGTTGTTTAATTTCCATGTAATTGTATGCTTTTGAGCAAGTTTCTTAGTCTTAACCTCTGTTTTTATTGCACTGTGGTTTGAGAGTGTGTTTAGTATGATTTCAGTTTTTTTGCATTTGCTGAGGATAATGTTCAATTATGTGATCAATTTTAGAGTATGTGCCATGTGGCAAGGAGAAGAGGGTAGAAAATTCTGTAGAGATCCATCAGATCCTTATGGTCCACTGTTGAGTTCGGATCCTGAATATCTTTGTTAATTTTCTGCCTCAGTGATCTGTCTAATTCCGTCAATGGATTGTTGAAGTCTTCCACTATTATTGCAGGTGAGTCTATGTCTCTTTCTAGGTCTCTAAGAACTTGCTTTATGAATCTGGGTCCTCCTGTGTTGGCTGCATGTATATTTAGGTTAGTTAGGTCTTGTTGAATTGAACCCGTTACCATTATGCAATGTGCTTCTTTGTGTTTTTTAATCTTTAAATTAGGATTGCAACTCTTGCTCTTTTCTGTTTTCCATTTGCTTGGTAGTTTTTCCTTCATTTGTTTATTTTGAGCCTATGAGTATTATCACTTGTGAGATGGGTCTCCTGAAGATAGCATACCATTGAGTCTTTTTTTTTTTTAATCCAGCTTGCCATTCTCTGTGCCTTTTAAGTGGAGCATTTAGCATATTTACATTGAGGGTTAGTATTAATATGTGTGAATTTGATCCTGTTATTGCATTGTTAGCTGGTTATTGTATTGGCTTGTTTGTGTGGTTGATTTATAGTGACACTGGGCTGTGTATTTTTACATTAGCTTGTATCAGTCTTTCATTGCTGTTTAGTGCTCCTTTATAAATGCTTATTTAAAAAGACGTCAAACACTTGCAATTGTGATGAAACACCCTAGAAATAAATAAATTCAAAACAATTGAATTTATTTGCTTTTTAAAAAATAACTGATCTCTATGTGCAGCCCAAATTAGTTCTGCTCTTACTGTGCTTCAATGGTGGTTTCATATTTCTCAGTGTAAAAGCATCATCAATTATTATTCAGTCATTTCTCCAAATAGCATTTACTATGTTAATAGTTTTCTTTCTCTATGAAGAAATAGTAAATAGTCATACACACACAAACACATGCATACCCACATACAGTTATACTTGAATACTTTTGTTACTGGGAGAATTGCTGGGGAAAAGGCTAAATATTTTAGTTTTAATGGATGTGTTTAGACTGCTTTCCAAAAAGGCTGTAATAGAATAATTCACCTTTCCCCCACAAATTTAGAAGTAGCCTTTTCCCTGCCAACAGTACATCTTAATTAGAGTTTAAATTTGTACTCATGTGATTGGTATAAAATTATATCTTAGTATTACTTAATTTTTATTTCTTTAACCTTTAGAGAATATGAACCTCTTTTCTTATTTCTTGGCCATGTGGATTCATTCAGTTGTGGATTGCCAATTTATGACCTTTGCCTATATTTTTCTGTTGGATTGCTTATCCCCTTGTTCATTTATAAAATCTCTTTAAAATCCTGTTTGTACTCTGAATTGAATACATCCTTTTGAAGTCTGTTATTTGTCTCTTAATTTGTCTACTTGTTTATCTTTTTTTAATTAGCCTCTGGGTTTTCATTCTTCACTAAGATGTCCTCTTCCTTTAAATAGTACATGTAGTTTTTAAGATTTCTTTTTGCAAAATTTTATTGTTTTGGCTTTTAAAGATAGTTATCTTATCCATCTGTAATTTATTTGTGTATACAGTGTAAGATTGTGTCCAGTTTTCTTTTAAATGGATATTCAGTTGTGCAAGCATCACTTGTTAAATTATTTTCCCACTAAATTGAAATATAGACAGTCCTATACTTATGATTTGACTTATAAATTTTTGACTTTATGATAGTGCAAAAATGATACTGTACTTTGAATTTTGAATCTTTTCCTGGACTAGCAATATGCAGTAGGATACTCCCTCATAATGCGGGGTAACAGCAGCAAACTGTAGCTTCCACTTAGCCATATGATCATGAGAGTTAAAACTGATCCTCTACCGTGTACTGTGTTGCTATGTTATTTTGCCCAACTATAAGCTAATGTAAGTGTTCTGAGTATGCTTAAGGTGGGCTACGCTAAGCCATGATGTTAGTTTAATTAAATACATTTTCAAATTAAGGATGTTTTCAAGGCCGGGCGTGGTGGCTCACGCCTATAATCCCAGCACTTTGGGAGGCCGAGGAGGGTGGATCACGAGGTCAAGAGATCGAGACCATCCTGGTCAACATGGTGAAACCCCGTCTCTACTAAAAATACAAAAATTAGCTGGGCATGGTGGCACGTGCCTGTAGTCCCAGCTACTCGGGAGGCTGAGGCAGGAGAATTGCTTGAACCCAGGA